>PVIJ01015728.1:0-35272 GCA_004024925.1 Scalopus aquaticus
CCCGTGCTGCTTTTGCAAGGCGGTGTGAGGGCAGGAGCCTCCTCCTACACTAGAGGGGCCACACAGCGGTGGCCCCAGGGCTGGGCGTGGGTGGGGTTCTGTGCTGGAGTCCAGCCTTCGGGGGACTGCACTTCCAGGCCGTGGGCCACTCCCGAGAGGCCCGCACCCGGCGTCCACGCGAGGCCAGCTCCGACGCGGCTGCTTGCTGTTTAAGGGCATCCCTGTGGACGGGCCAGCAGCGGCCCCCGGGGCCTGTGTCCGCCCTCAGCTCTGTGCCTCTGTGCGTCTGGACAGTTGGTACCCAGGGCCTGCTGGGCGGGCGGACCTCCCTTTCCTTGGGCCCCTGGGCCTGCGGGCAGGGGAAGACGCCTCTGCCGACTGGGAGCCCGGCGCAGCGCGTGTGAGAGCATCTGCTTCTGAGACGCACGCCCCACGAGAGGCCCAGAGCTCTTTCAGACCGTGACAGCCCCCCGAGAAACCAGGACCCCTCACGTGAAATGCAGATGTGCGTGGACACGCACGTGGCTTCAAAAATGCCACTTCCTTGGGCAACCCTGATTTGGAGCCAGCGGGTCACGGGTGTGTAGACCCACATGTCAGCGGCTGTCTGGGGCGTCATCTCACCGTCCAGTCTCCCCCCGCCGCTGCGCAGCTGCGCCCTCTCCCCGCAATTTACTTAAGCGTCAGAGCTCACGCGTGGAGGCGGCCCCATTCCACTTCCCAGACCCCTGTCATGAAAACCAGAAGCCCAGTTCAGCGTCCTTAACTTTGTTCCGACATGTGTAACAGAATTAGACCCCCCACCCCTCATCCCCTTCCCCCCGCCCCCCGCTGTCATAACTTCATTCAGGGAGAGTGGGTGCTGGTTTGGGGCAGTCTCATGGATTTCCCGCACATGGCGTGGGCTCTTCCACGGGAGCTTGTCCTGTGAGCCAGCTTGGGCTGTGTCCACCCCCAGACAGAAACCGCCTGTTGCCAGGGGGAGACGGCTGCTCCCTGCCTGTCACTCCATCTCCTCGCCCCCAGAACCTCGCTACTCAGCGGCCAGCGGCCCTGCTCGGGGAAGACAGCTCCTTGCCAGGAGGGAAGGCCGGCGAGCAGGCCGGTCGCGGTCGGCCCTGCCCCTCCAGGTGGGCCCTGAGGCCCGCCCTGCTGGCCTCCAGCCAGCCTTGGCCAGAAGAGCCGCTGCTCCTCAAGCGGCGTGTAGAAGCCTCCAGAGTCGCACTCTCCCCGGGCGCACACGGGCAGGAGCGACTCAGCCGCCACTTCCTCCTTAATCTCCCTCCACAGGCGCACGGAGAACAATGTTTCTGCTGAGAGGCTTGCAGGGCACCCGCCTGAAGCCAGGATTACTCGGGGAGACTGAGAAAGCCCCGGGGTCAGGTGCCTCCTGAGGCAGAGCTCCCGGAGACTCGGGGTGCCACCTGCTGCGGGTTTGAATCAGTCACCGTGCTCTGCACCAGATGGACCGGAGCAGCCCTGAACTCCAGTGTAGCGATCTGGCCTCATCGTCTGGGTTTCCTCCAGCCCTGAAGACGAAGCACATGAGATGCTGGAGCAGAACCGGCTTCCTCTCCAGCGCACACCACGGCCGACGCGCTCCCCGCAGAGAGGCGCTTTCGGTCTCTCAGTGTGGATGAGTATCGGTGCATTTTTTCCCTCAAAATGACCACTCGTGACCTGGAAGGATGAGTGTGGATCACGTCAAGAAAACGGGAGCAGGAGCTGTGACGGAAGGAACATTCTTTCCACCTGCGCTGGCCTTAGACGAGGGGTGTCACTTGGGAACCCAGCAGGGGCTGTGATGGGGTCGCCGGGCTGGGGGCAGGAACAGGACCCCCGCCCCTGCCCAGGCCTCCCCACGGCCACCCATGCGTCTCCCGTAACTCTCAAACAGGGCAGTTCACGCCTTTTATGCAATTGGAATTTTAATTTTTTTTTAAGGTTTATTTATTTCTGCATACAAGCTGGGGTACAGGCCAGAGGTGTGGGGCGGCGAGAGGGTTCACCAGAGACAGAGCGGGGAGCAGAACAGGCAGATTGAGGGAAACACACTGCTGAGGGGAGCAGGGTGCTAGGAAGGAGGGGTCTGCCGCGCCATGTGGGAATCTCCCCTGCGGGGCCTCGAACTCGCGTCGCCGCTGCCGACAGCCCCACAGCGCAGCGCTTAACCGCTGCGCCACCAGGGAGGCCCGGGATTTTAATTTTTAAAAGGATTGTCATCTGGAACATGTCAGGATTTCAAGACCTCCCTTCACACACTGGGTTAGAATCAGCTTACGGAAAGGAGTGGTGACGCGCCCCAGGGGTCCCCAAGGCCGCCTCTGCGACAGCAGCGAAGAGCGAAGAGAGCGCTGGGGACATTCTCACTGACAGAAAGGCGGAGTTCTGGAGGGAGACTTCACAGGGGTGTTGGCGGCTGTGCCTGCCGGGAGCGCAGCAAGCGCGGGCGGGGGGGGCCTGCAAGGCCCCTCAAAAGTGAAGGCTCCTCAAAGCCCACACAGTGAAAACAGAGTTGGGGAAACAGCAGGAAGTAATGGCTCCCACTCGACGCTGTTCCAGCCTATAAACTCAGAGCGTTCTTGTCTGCAGCCGGGGCACGGAGGCCCTATCTCCTCATGGGGCTCCTGGGGTGTCGCGGAGCGGTGATGCCCCCGTGGCCCTTAGACGGAGACCCCGGTTTCCTCTGGACTCTGCTTTATCTGTCACTTTTCGTTTAAATCCGCGGCCTGGCACAGTCAGCGCGCAGTGTCTGGCCGCCGATGGCCAGGGAGCGCTGAGGGGCCGCGCGCCCGGGGCTGGGCAGCCGGCAGACGGGCGAGGCAGGTGACAGGCCAGGGGCCCTGAGTGGCCTCCTGGCTGGTTCGCGCGCTCTGCCGCATGCAGGGCCCGCCCAGGCCGAGCTTCACTCCAAGTAGCCGGCGGCCGCTGGCCTCCGCGCCCGCGCGCCCCTCAGCCCTTCCCAGCTCTGCCAGCGGCTGCTGGTTCATCCAGCAGTTACAGCTTTCCTGGCACCCGCCCTCAGCTGCACCCCGCCCCGGGGGGCCGGCGCCCCACCCGCCCTCAGCCGCACCCCGCCCCGGGGGGCCGGCGCCCCACCCGCCCTCAGCCGCACCCCGCCCCGGGGGGCCAGGCCTTTGCACCGGACGCAACACTGTAATGACCCCACTGCCTCCACGTGCTCCCGTCCCTAGTGGACGCTGATGCTGCCTCCGGGAAGCCCCTGTCGTCATCCCTCCTCCCTCCGCTTCCTCCTCCTTCTCCTCCTCTATCTCTTCCTCCTCTCCTTCCCCCTCCATCTCTTCCTCCTCCTGTTTTTCCTCCTCCTCCTCCCCTTGCCCCTCCTCCTCCCCCTTCTCCTTGCCTTTTCAGTTCTGCAATCCCTGATTACTTCTTTATATTAAATTCAGAAGGAAAGCGGGTGGGGGCAGATAAATCTGGCAAAAGGATAATTCCAGGGTGGAGTATTGAATGATCTTTCAGTGGTGAACTTAATGTTCAGTGCAGACAGAGTTTGATTTTTATTGATGCCCCTGAAACATACATAATGTGCGCATACAACATGATTGCAACAAAAAAAATTAAATAAGAAAGAACTCATTCAAATAACTGGTGTCCTTTCTGTGTGACTGCACCCGGACTGGTAAGCTCCCGTCAACTGTCTTCTGTATCTGGAAGGCAGAAAAATACTTTAAGTCAATTATTTAATCCATATTTCTTACCTTTTCAAATTTCTGCTGAACGTGCCTGCATGAAGGAATGTTCCAGAAACTGTGCACGCCCTTGACACTCACCTCCTTCTCAGACTTCAAGACTTTTTAAAAAGCCCACTAGGCTCCAGTTCCACCAAGTGGGGGCCGATTTGTCCTGGGTTGCCCTGACCCCCCACACCCAGAGGGAGGGGTGAATGGGAGGGGGTGTCCAGGCCAGGCCTCCCGGTGACGCCTTCCTAAGCAGAGGCGAGCAGCTGGGCCCAGCGGGGCCGTCGCCCCAGTCCTGACCCTCCCTGCCAGGGAGAAGCCCAGTGGAGAGCTGATTTAAATGTTCCTTTCAGCAGCGCTCAGCAGGCACATGCGGGGTGGGGAAGGCTGTGGGCTTGAGGTCAGCTCTCACCAGATCAGAGAAGCATCTGTCCCCGAGGACTTTTGTGCTCGGAGGTGGTGCTCCCGGAGCCCCTCACGTGGCCTTCGCTTCTGCTGCTCTGTGGGCTTCCTCCCTCATGATGCAAGGCAAGGCATGTGGGAGATTTAAATTTCTGTAAGGTCTAACGGAACAATTCTTTCTTTTGTGGCTCCTGGTTTGAGAGTGGTATCTGAGACCCACTGCCTAATCCAATGTCGCTTAGAAGATCCCTGAGGCTTTCTTCTAGAAGGTTTACACCTGTAGGTTAACTTTTGTGAAAAGTGTAAGGTGTCTTGATTCTATTTTTTGCAGGTGAGTGTTCACCAGCTCAGCCCAGGTGTTGACAAGACGGTGCCTTGTTGAACGGCCTCTGCTCCTTCTCCGGCCGCCAGCCAGTCGTGTGTGGCTGTTTCTGAGTTCTCTGTCCTGATCAGCTTCCTGCAGTTCTCAGATGTTACTAACCAAGCGCCTGTCCAGACGAGCCTGTGATCAGGCACCAGGGGAAGCGACGTCCGGCCTTCACAGCAACCCGTCCTGGGACTCGGCGATGTTCACGGTGCCCGGGGCCTGGGTCCCCAGAACACGTGGGCACATGGTCGGGCACGCTCCTCGCCCAGAGGACTTCCACATTCCTGCTCCCGGGGTCTCCGATTCTGCACTTGCTTTTCCTTTAAAGAAAGCAGGAGCACGCCGTTCCCTGCTCCGAGTCTCCAGAGGACTCACGTCTGCTGAGAGTCACGTCCTCGCAAGGACCTTCCTGCGCTGGACCCATCACTCCCACCCACCCCTGGCCTCGCCCTCGTCCTTCTGTGCCGGCCTCTCTGGCCTCCCTGCTCTCCTCGAACTCCTGTCTCGGGGCCTTGCATTGCTGTGCTCTCTGCTGGGATGACCTCGCCAGACACCTGTCGGTCTGTTCCCCCAATTTCTCCAGTTGATACACTCTGTACTATTTCATCCATAGCTGCTCAGTGTTTTAGTGCTCTCTCTCCTCCTTGTCCTCCTCCTAAGCTATCCACCTCTCCTTATGAAGATCGCGAGGTTATAGACTTTCTGTCTCTCTTCCTGTCTTCTCTCTGCCTCCCCCCTTTCCCTCATGGTACCTAGAACAATGCCTGGGAGATAGCAAGGACTCATCAAATACGTATGGACTGAAAGCTCGACAAAGGAATAGGCGTGCTTTTGGTCCAGGGCAGCAAGGGGCACTAAAACTGGCCAAGGACATGCCCAAATAGCTCAGCGGTCACTATCTGAGGTCTTCACCCATGTACACAATCACAAGACCACTCAGAGAACAACAATAATGGGATTTATTTAGCAAACAAGGGAAAACAAAGAGCCATGGAGGCCACAAATGGCCGTTTACCTCACCGGAAGCCGTGTCCAGTGTTTTAAAGTCCTAAACACAAACGCTCCCAAGACGGCGTCTTCCCGCCACTGAGGCCTGGGGCACGCGGCAGCCAGACTAGGCCGGGTCCAGCTCACGAGACAGCAGGACACTCAACGGGAGATGCTCCCGGAGCTGCCGAGACGCCCAGCGCAGCACCCGACAAACGACACTCGAAGCAGCAGCTGCAGCGGCAGAAGGACCCGACAAACGGCCCCACTCACAGCCCAGCGAGGCGCCGCCCTAGGGCCTGCCAGGCTGTGGCAGCAGCAACGCTGGGGACGGTTTCAGGGCTCGGCCACCTGCGAAGCCTCCGAGCTTTTCCTCTCTGAGGTTGCCTGCTGGAAGCCTCTCCACGGCCTTCAGAGGCCCCACCAGCCTTCTGGGAGATCGGCAGGAATGGATAACCCCAGAATCGCTGAAGATCCGAAAACGCTGAAATCCTGAAAACTGAATCCCAAACACTGAATCCAGGGGGTGCTTCTATAGTCCCTTATCTTTCTTATCAGAGTTCGCATTTCCCCTGGGGCTCTCCATCCTCACCAGCACACCCTCCAGGGGTGCTGCCTGCAACAGTCTTTGGCTTCAGTCACCGGTTACACTTTGGGGTATGAGCCCAGCAGAGAAAAGCAATTCAAAGAAAGGGGCGCCCATAGGCTCAGGTTCCCAGGGCCTGGTCCTGACGTACAGGAGAAGGCGTGAATGAGAAGCAGCTGCTCAAGTGCCCGCTGTGCAGTGGGTCACTGAGGCACAAAACCTGGGGCTCAGACACTCCTGCCCTCCACACCCCCAGCCCCGCGGTGGCAGATGGGGGAATCCAGAATGTGGGGATCGCAGCTCTGCCTGTGGGATTTTACTTCACCATTATGTAACTTGTTTTCATCATGGTGAATTTTTGTGTTTTACTTGATCAGATCTCCCCCACATAGATGTACCTGACTTTGCCTTCTGCCTGCCTCCACCGAACGTCGTTCCCTCAATGTCTCTCCATCTTGTGTAAATGGCGTTTCGTCTTTCTTCATGGCTGAGTAGTATTCTGCCATGTGGAGAGGCCTCTTCCTGACCCCGTCCACTCTACTGGCCCAAGGGTGGCCTCACACGTGGCTGGCTGTGTAGACAGCGTTGAACCCATCAGCAGACTCTTTTCCAGCCGAGTTTCCTGTTCTTTGGAGACTGGCTCTGGAAGGGGCTGGCTGGGTCTTGACTGAAACTCACTTTTTCAGAAATTCAGAAGCTCGATGAACTGGTTAAACTCTTCTCTGATTGACATCTGCTCTATAATTCGATACGTTTTTACCTGTTATAAGAGGCAGAAGTTCTCCCCTCAGGAAAATGGTCCCACACCAACCTGCCTCAGCAATATTTCCATTTCTGACACTTTAGGGGGTCAACTCCTCTGTAGTTCAGGGATGGAAAGAGTAATTTAATTTCCCCCTTAGTCTGAAAACATTCAATTTTCCTTTGCACATGGACACATTTTTTTTGTAGTCACAACGAGAAAAAAGGTTTATAGCTCTTGCTATTCCCTCTGAGGATTCTTTTCCTCCTCCATTTGGCTGAAGGAGCAGAGATGAGTGCGAATCATCTGTTACAAATAACCAGTCGGGATTAGGGCGGGGCCGACAACTGTCGCCTGCACTCCTCGATTTCATTTGGTTTTGGGTAATCAATTTATTTTAATACAAACTATATTAGATGCTTGAGATTTTATGCCCTTTCTTTTTATACAGACTTTTGAATCAAATACTTATTATTTTGAAATACAGCCCAGTTCTGGCCGCCACAGAGTTAAGATGCGGCTCCTAGTACTTTCGATATTTTCTTGGCTCAAGGAGAAATACTTCAAAAGTGGACGGAAAAATTACGTTTCTGGTTTTCTGTTTGATGTGCTGAAGATTCAAGTTTCATTAGGGAACGGACAGAAACATTTTAATCTATAGAATGTCTATCAATAAGCCTCCCTCCTTGCTTTATTTTGCTTAGATTTTCTGTTTACAATACTAAATTTTAGTATTTTATTTATTTATTTATTTATTTTATTTATACATACAAGCTGGGGTACAGGCCAGAGGCGTGGGGCGGCGAGAGGGTTCACCAGAGACAGAGCGGGGAGCAGAACAGGCAGATCAGAAATACACTGCTGAGGGGAGCAGCGGGGGAGGCAGGAGAGGTCCGCCCACCATGTGGGACTCTCCCTGGCCGGGCGTTGAACTCGCGTCGCCGCTGCCGACAGCTCCACAGCCCAGCGCTTAACCGCTGCGCCACCGGGGAGGCCCCTAAATTTTAGTATTTAAATTCAGTAAAAAGCAGCATCCATGGGGTGGGTGGTTGCCCAGAGACAGGTGCAGGTGAGGGGTGGGGGAGACTGACGATGAGTAACGCAGAGCACTAGCAGGGTGGTTACACTCAAAGGCTGGGCACAGAGGTCAGAGGTCACATCAGGTCCTTCTTAAGTAGGGCCATCACATAGCCATGCTCTTAATGTTAATAAGGATAACATCAACAACTGAGTATTTCGAGCTCTATGGGGCAGGAACTCTGGATGAGCCCCTCTGGATGACATGGAGTAGTGCCTAAAGCTTGCGCAGGGGTGACGGACTCAAATCTGCGGGGGTGCTATTGATAACACTCAACAACCAATATGGCATTGACACTGACCCATCAGTATAGACCCTGGTCAAAGAGGAGGAGGAGGGTCCAGTAGATTCATTGTGCCATCTGACACATCTCCTTTATTTCCTAGATCTTGGGAATATCTGGAGGATCTTTGGGGCAGGGGTCTGGGAAAGAGCTGGAGAGGCAGGGATATATTTAGAAGGCAGAGGATGGTGCTGATTTACCAAAGAATAAAGTATTTCAATAATCGAATAATCAGTTTGGGTAAACTTCACTGGTGGATTATTACCTTTCCCACACAGATGGAGTGGATTCTATGAAGAGACAATAGGGAGTGGTGTGGACTGTGGCGAGCCTGAACAGGAATGCCACTATTAGCCACTAGTAACTATACTCCAATTGCTATTGTGTCCACCGAAAACTCCTTTTGAAAAGCTCCCCTTTAACTGTGTGGGGGTGAGATAGCACACCCCTGCAGGGTGATCGTGCGCATTTATCATCATACATGACTCATTCTCAGCTTTTGTCATATAGCTGATGTGTTACAGCACCCACGTCTCGGGTAAGAAACCGCAATTGCTTTTGACCACTTCTTCATTCGTTTCCATTTCTTTATTATTTATTCAACACTACTGAGGATTGTTGCTTTTTCATGTTTTGTCACTTTTTTCCTTTTGAAACAATTGTTTCCTACTGTCTCTCTGCTTCAGCCTTCATCTGCAGAGGCCTCCTCCTCCCTCTCCCAAGGTCTTCTCAGAACAGGACCTGAGCTGTCTCTCTCCTGCCCTTCAGCACGCGACATCCCCACGTCTGCCGGCTCTTCTGCTTCGTCCGCCCGCGTGTGCTGGAGCCGCCGCGCTCTGGGCACCGTGCTGGGTGCTGAGCGGGAGGGCATGGTCTCTTCTCACCGCTGCCCTGTGCGGGCTTGAGTGGAAGCGGGCGGCTCCTGAAGCCCTGGCAGAGGCTTGGGGCAAAGGCGAAAGGGGAGAAGGGCATTGCGCTTGCTTTTTCTAAGGAAAGGCTTCCCTGGGCTACATTTCTGAGAAGCTGCCCGCGGTGGTGAGTTCTGCATGGACAGCAGTGCGGCCAGATCGTGAGGCGGCCAGGGCCCCGCCTGGGCAGATGCTGCATTCAGGGCTGCTTTCTCTCGGTCCACTCACGAACTGTGCCCCAACGGCGCAGAGAAGGGTGCTCGGGAAAGCCTCCCTTTCCCCCAAGAGGCCCGGGAAAAGCTGTGGAAGGGGGGCCGCTGGGCTGCCGCCTCCCCGTGGAGGACTCGAAGGCACCGGCCGCACCAGCCTCACGCCAGCCCCCAGAGGGCAGCGGCGCCCCCCTGAGGGTGTGTGCGGAATCACGCGCCCCTCCCGCAGGAGGCTGACCTCCTCAGCGTGTGACCGCATTAGAAATGGGTCTGCCTGGAGTCAACATTAAAATGAAGTTATTAGGGGCGCCCCCCCACCTCGGTGGCGCAGCGGTTAAGCGCTGAGCTGTGGAGCTGTCGGCAGCGGCGACGTGAGTTCGATGCTCCGCCGGGGAGGCCGGAGAGATTCCCACATGGCTGGCAGACCTCTCCTGCCTCGCCCGCTGCTCCCCTCAGCAGTGCGTTTCCGACGATCTGCCAGTGCTGCTCCCCACTCTGTTTCTGGCGAGTCCTCTCGCCGCCGCACGCCTCTGGCCTGTACCCCAGCTTGTATACATAAATAAATAAATCTTAAAAAAAAATGAAGTTATTAGGGCGGGCCTAACCCAACAGGACCAGCAACCTTATAAAAAGGAGGCGTCTGGGCGCAGAGACAGCGGCACAGCAGGAAACGATGTGAACACACAGGGGATGGCGGTGGGGGGTGCTGGGGGGCGCGCACACGCAGAGCTGGGAGGCACCAGAGAGGACTCCCCAGGAGCCACCAGAGAGGGCCTGCTGTGGGGTGTCGGCCCCCCAAGGGTGAGGGAACACATTTGGGAGGTCTCACCTACCCGCTGGGGCAGCTCTGGGATCCCGGCTGCCAATGGCACCACAGTGGCCCGCAGCCGCCCCCGACGGTCACAGTTAGAGGAAAGTGATGGAGCCGAGGCTGGAAGCCTCAAATCCCGGGCTCACCGGCCACGCCTCGGGGGCTCACAGTGCCACGGCTGGGGGCTGCCGTGGTGGCCGCAGGCATGAGGGTTTGTCCATCCTCACAGAGCCGGGGCCAGCGGCTCCCCGGAAGGCCCCCTGTCTGCGGAGTGAATCACCAGCGCGCTCGGGCCTGAAGAAACAGAGAAGCGGAAGGACTAAGAAGCAGCGCAGTGAACTGTTTCTGCCCCCGGCCGAGCAGGCGGTGCCGTCTGCAGAGGTTGCTGAGGCCAGCGGGCCTGGGCGCGCACCAGGCCGCGGGCAGGGCTGGCGGGTTGGGAGCGGGCTGACTGCAGGCTGACTCGATCCGCGCTGGCTGTGTCAGCATCGCCCCGATGGGAGAGCGAAGCCAGCCCGGAATGACCTAGGAACAGTTGAAGCCGTTCGAGCCGCCTGGGACGAGGAGAGCAGGCACCGTGCCCCCAGCCGAACGGCCCTTCCTTGCGTCCGGCCGTCCTGTGGGCCCAGGCGCACGTGTGCGTCGGGCTCCGGGTCTCCTGTGTGCTAGCCTGGTGCGCCCCGGTGTTTTCTGATACCCGAACTCAGGGCCCTGGGCTTGTTCACCCGAAGAGTCAGGCTCGTCTCCTGTGGCCGTCGGGAATTCTGTGCCCGTCCCAGAGGGCGGCGAACTGCTTGACGAGAATTCCCGGACTCTCGTCTTGCCCCCTCACTTTGCAGAACGGAATTTTGACGTTCTTTCCAGACCGCGTTGGAGCGACATTTCGCTCGGCTTCCCCCCGACCCGCCACCCCGGCCCCCCACCTCTAGCTGCAATTTTCTTTGCTTTGCAGACTAAACTTCCCTTTTTATTGTGGTTGGGGGATGCGCCAAGGAACCGTGGCAGGAACCTGGCTCCGAGTTTAAATTGGGGCGACTAAGGAACACTTTGCAGGAGGGCGTCTTCCGAAACTATCCCTCACCGCCCAGTTCAAACAAGCGGGTTTTGCTGGCGCGGGAGAGAAGGCAGTGCTTGAATTTGAAGTGGGCTGCTGAGGAGTTGCATGTCGTGTCCGTGTCTTCGGCCCTGCAGACTGAGCCGCTGGAACCTAAAACCTTTCTTTCATTCCCTCCACTAGAAACAAACACACTGGGGCAGTGGTGTAGCCCACGAAGGCCTATTGCCTCGACACACAAGCCTCCGGGGCGGAGCCGCTGGGTCTTCTCACCTGGTGGGCTGTGTGCTCTCGAGAAGCCTGGGGAGGGGGGGGCGGGGGGGGCTCCCCCCCGGGGGGGCGCCCCCCCACCCAAGGCCAGTCTCTGATTATGTGATGATTCTGTCACCTAAGGGGACAGGTGAAGCGATGACTTTCCCCGGAAGTTCCGGAGAACGTTTCATTTTTTTCCTTATTGACATAACCTTGGTTTACAACACTGCAGATGACCTGGGGGGATCGAGTCACAGCTCCTCGAGTGTGTCCCCAGCCCACACGCACTGTCCAAGCGCCCTTAGCCCCTCACCACAGTGCTCGGGGCCCCCTCCCCTTGGTTTCCCACCGCCACCCTCGCTCCCCCTCTAGCAGCCTCAATTCTGCAGTCATATTTCCAGGGTTCATTCGGACTTAGTTCCGTCTGGTCCTTTGTCTTGTTTCTTGACCTTCCCCACACGAGTGAAATCATCAGTACCTGCCTTTTCCATGACTCATTTTGCTTAGAGCATCATCCCCCCCAAGTTCCAGCCACCTTCTCACTAGCGCAAGATCTCATCTTTTATACAGCTGAGTAGTATTCCACAGGTCTACAGACTATATCTTCTTCTTTTTTTCTTAAGATTTATTTATTTTTGCATACAAGCTGGGGTACAGGCCAGAAGAGTGGGGCGGCAAGAGGGTTCACCAGAGACAGAACAGGCAGATCGACGGAAATCCACTGCTGAGGGGAGCAGCAGGGAGACGGGAGAGGTCTGCTGCTCCATGTGGGAAACTTCCCGGCCGGGAGTTGAACTCACATCGCCGCTGCCCACAGCTCCACAGCGCAGGGCTTAATTGCTGTGCCACCGGGGAGGCCCCTGGACTCTATCTTCTTAACCCACTCCACTGTCATTGGGCACTTAGGTTGTTTCCATAACTTGGTGATTGTGACTAGTGCTGCAGCCAATGGGGGGGCTGCAGCTATCCCTTTGGATTATTGATTTTGCATTCTTTGGGTAAACGCGTAGGAGTGGAATTGCTGGGTCATATGGCAGGTCTAATTTTAGGGACCTCGGTACTGTCCTTCTCAGGGGCTGCACCAGGCGACATTCTGGTGCTCAAAGGTTCCTTTGAGGGGGCGTTTCCGATGTGGAGAGCAGATACTCTATCACATTTTTAGCCGCCCCTTGCCCCAGGACCCCCACCCTTCCTCTCCTACACTGGCATTTTTTCACTTTAAGAATTTCAACAGGTAAAAAGGGCTTCAGAACGCCTTTACAAAAATAACTATTTTTGAAAAAAATTCCAAATTGCTAAGGACTATCTATTAAAAATTTCTTTGAGTAACGAGAATTGGCAGAAACCTCTATTCTGGTTTTATGCAAACTCATTAACGTTTTTCTTTTTCACTGAGATCCTAGACAACTCATGGTTCACTCAAACTGGCCTACAGCTAGCTGCTTTTTCTCTCATGTCCATCCCTTCCTCCCAGCTAGAGCCACCTTCAGTCTCTCCTCCCAAGCGTAGCTCCGGCCCAACCTCTTCCCTGGACACCCAGTCGTCTCGGCGACTTCTTCACTTGAGCGCCCAGGGGCGTCTCTGACTCCACAGTGTCCCGAACTGTCCTCCGCCCCACAGCGCTACCCATAGTCTCACCCAGGGCAATTTTTGGTAATTCCACAATTCTAGCTGTTTAGGTCAAAAGCCTTGGATGAACTGTAGCCCCACGCTTTTTCCCCACATTTCACATCTACCAGTGGGAATGATGGAGGAGACAGAACGCAAAATAAGATTAGAAGTAGACCCACACAAGAAAGTGGGGGTAGAAGAAATCAACATAACCATGAGCACAATCCCTAAGTGCCAGCTCCTAAGTTACAAAGCACAGGTAGGAGCCAGAGGGCAGTCTAGGGGCAAAGATAGGGAGATTGAGCCCATTGTAGAATCTCTGGTCTCTTTCTAACTCTAGCCAGCCAGCAAACAGACAGCCCTCCTCGAAGATGAGCCCCTCCCCACTGAAAGCAGGCTATATCAGTGCCATCCCGGCAAGAACTCGGGGCAGCCATTTCTCTGCCCACCTGTGCCCATGCAGGTGCTTTCCTTTACCGACTCTGTCTCTCTGCAGGGCAGCGGCCTGCCTGTCTGCCCGTGACCTGCACCATGCAGGCCTCTCTTAGCAAACCTGCCCCTCAGCGGGGCAGCTCTTTCTGCCCGCTTGTCTGTACAAGTGCCCTTTACTTCCCTGTCCTAATAACCCTGTTCTTTAAGTATAACCAAGTCTCTGTCTCGTGGAGAAACTTGTCACGTGCGCCGAAGGGAGCTCTGGGGAAACCTTTCCCAGAGTGAACCTGAGGACCCCGCTCTGCTCTCAAATCCATCGACTCTAAAACACATCTGGGACATTCTAATGTCTCCAGACCCGACCCCGCCCACCCACCCATCCTCGCCATGTTTGCTCCTGGGATGGCTGCAGCGGCCTCCTGCTGGTTCTCTCGCTTCCATCCTGTCCCGCGGGAATTTCTGGGTTGGGGGCCCAGAGCGTGGGGGCCGTTGCAGATGTTCCAGAGCAGGAGCGACAGGGTCTGACATGTTTCCCCACCATCTCCTTTCTCAAGTATCGCTCACAACTAACAGCCAGACACCTGCATGCCTGGCGAGCCACCTGCGGTGCCTCAGCAGCCCGGGCTCGCCCGGTGCCTGCCTGATCACGTTCCCAGAGCACGTGATGGACCCGTGTGTCACGTTTATTTTTTATTTATTTTAAAGATTTATTTATTTATGCATACAAGGTGGGGTACAGGCCAGAGGCGTGGGGTGGCGAGGGGGTTCACCAGAGACAGAGTGGGAGCAGAACAGGCAGAGCAGAAACACACTGCTGAGGGGAGCAGCGTGTCTGCCGCACCATGTGGGATTCTCCCCGGCCGGGCATCGAACCCACATCGCCGCTGCCGACAGCTCCACAGCGCAGTGCTTAGCCGCTGTGCCACCAGGGAGGCCCCCGTGTGTCACGTTTATTGTTTGACTGCCTCTCTTCCTCCCACCCCAAGTCGCTCCCCCTCCATAAAATGTCAGCGGCACGAAGGCAGATATTTGCTCCGTTTCTGGACGTGTAGCCTGTTTGCAGTCAAGCAGACTCCGTGCTGTCTCCCAGCTGCATGTGAGGCCGCAGGGGAGTGGTGGGGCCGGATACTCTTTCCTGTGGGCAACGATGAAGCAAACTGCTCACGGGTTTCTCCTTCTCAGTGCCTCCAAAAGAGCAGCGGCACCCTATTCTCTCCTTCTGGGTCATTAGCAAAAAGATAGGAAGGCCATTTGCTGATGCTTATGAAGACCCCCCCAGATTTCCCACAAATGACCTAAAACTCAGACCACTCCCTGTTGGGTCCTTCAGAACGCCCCTATGCCCCGTGCCCATCCCTATGGAACCCCCTGGGACTTGCCCCCTGGGTAATGGACCCAGGCCATGATCTCTATTCTTGAAAAAATACTTTTTTTATTCCATTACAGTCTGACTATTTTTAAGTATATGTGTGTGTCCCTATATGCATGCGCATACATATATATATATTCCAAATACTAGAATTATGCACAGCCCACTGTGGGTACTCAATAAATACTTGCTGAATGCTTAAGAACAGCTTTCTTTGTAACCCACCCATCTTCACACCTGTACTGTGAGAGCTGCATTTCCCTCTGCTCCTAGAGAATTCTTGACCCCAGTCAGGAAGATGAACAAAAAGAGCGTCGCCTCTGCACAACAGCCCCGAGGACACTCACGACGTGGTGAGGCTCAGGGAGCTGAGGTCACCCCGGGACCCTGGAGCTGTGTCTACATCACACGGCTCTGGGGAGAGAACCTTCTGGAAAATGTCTCGCTCTCGGGGTAGACCCAGGCTTTGGAGGCAAGCAGCCCGGAAGCTGATTACCTCTTCCACTTACAGTCTCTATCATGCTGGGGAGTTGCTGATTTCACTAAGGCTCTGATGCTATATTTAATATGGATAAGCAAGTAGCGCTCACTGCACAGGGCTGTGGTTTGAATATGAGGTAAGGCAGTGCCCCCTAGAACAACTCTGGGACTAGGGGTGCCGACACCCACATAGTTAAAAATCCAAGAATGACATTTGATGTCCCCCAAATGTAATGATGAGTGGCCTGCTTGATGGAAAGCCTTCTCCGTAGCACGAACGACTGATTCATACATATGATGTGGACATACCATGCGCCATATTCCTTCAGTATAGAGAGGACAGAGAAGGACATGTCATTAAGAGGATCCTTAGGGGGAGGAAACCGCATTTGTGACGCCCTAAGTTCATGCATGTCCCCAAGAAAACGCACCTAGACGTGGCCCCGGGGCGCTCACGCCCATGTTGTTGAAGGGTCACCCCATTTGGCGTGTCACAGATGCTCAGAGAAGAGCCACATTGAGGTCTGCACCAGAGACAGACACTCAAGCACAGGAAACGTGAGCCAGGACGCGTTGGAGGCAAAGTCAGAATTTCACAGAGTGAGGCTCTGTCTTCAAGGCCGTGACTCTCATGTACCCGTCAGATGCGATCCCAGCACGAAGAAAGGCAAAAACAGAAACCAAAGCAAAGCGCAGGGTGAAACTGGGGGGCAGCTGAATAGGCCCAGGTCTGGGCAGTGCGATGGAGGCAGAACCGGCTTTGGGTTGGTGACGTGGCAGACCCCTCCTGTCTCCCCGCTGCTCCCTCAGCAGTGTGTTTCAGTCGATCCACCTATTCTGCTCCCCACTTTGTCTCTGGTGAGTCCTCTCACCCGACTCCAGCCCCCACACACACCTCTGGCCTACCCCCAGCTGTTGCATGCACAAACAAATAAATCTTGAAAAAAATAATAAATTGTCTACTCCTTTTGTTTTTAGCAGGGGGCAAATGACAGTGACGAAACACATTCTACCTACAAGGTCACATCTCTCTGCAGACCGGGCCGGGAAGGCTGTACCTGGAGTCAGCTCTGGGCAAGCTCCTTATAACCAATCTTCGCATTACAAGTTTTGAGGACATTACCTCGGTCCACTGCTAGAGAATTATTCTCCTTGACTATAAATACTTGCTTTTCGCAGGAAAGCATGATAATTGAGCGCAGGTTTTCTTTTTCTTTTTTTTTTTTAAGGGGAATACACAATAATGTAAAAGATATGAATAACAAAAGTAAAAAAATAAAATATTTATTTTTAAAAAAGAGATCAAGATGAAAAAAAGATGTCAAAAACCAGATTATTGAAAATTTTTTGCATATGTTACTTCACTTGGTAGTTACAAGCATAATCATCATAAAATATGTACACATTTTTCATTTCTTTTCTCAGGCAGCCTGTTTGGGGCTTCCAAGCCTGTGGTCACCGTCTGCTAAGCGGCCCGGGGCGATGGCTGTCTTGGATCTCCCCAGGCTGCCCTGCTGGACTGTCCCCTGGAGAATGTCAGCGAAACTGCGTTCCAAATGGCAGGGAGCCCGCACGCTTGCCCCCCGCCAGGGCCTGTGACCCTGCTCCTCTTTCGTGTTTGGGGACAGGGACCTGTGCTGGCGGCAGGGGGGGTCTCTCTTCCCAAATCCACGGTGTCTGGAGGGAGCCTGGCCTTGGTTTTCTGTCCTCCATTCTCACTGCCTTTCTTCTTCTTCAACGATTTTATTTATTTTTGGGTAGAAGAACTGGGGTGCAGGCTGGAGATGTGGGGGTAAGAGTGATGCCGTTTTAGAGTCGATGGGTTTGAGAGCGGAGCGGGGTCCTCAGGTTCACTCTGGGAAAGGTTTCCCCAGCGCTCCCTTCGGCAGCACGTGACAAGTTTCTCCACGAGACAGAGACTCGGTTATACTTAAAGAACAGGTTTTTAGGACAAGGAAATAAAAGACACTTGCATAGACACAAGCGGGCAGAAAGAGCTGCCCCGCTGAGGGGCAGGTTTGCCAAGAGAGGCCTGCATGGTGCAGGTCACGGGCAGATAGGCAGGCCGCTGCCCTGCAGAGAGACAGAGCTGGTAAAGGACAGCACCTGCATAGGCACAGGTGGGAAGAGAAATGGCTGCCCCGAGTTCTTGCCCGGATGGCGCTGATATAGCCTTCTTTCAGTGGGGAGGGGCTCATCCTGGAGGATGGCTGGCTGTTTGCTGGCTGGCTAGAGTTAGAAAAGAGACCTGAGATTCTACAATAGGCTCAGTCTCCATATCTTTGCCCCTAGGCTGCCCTCTGGCTCCTACCTGTGCTTTGTAACTTAGGAGTTGGTGCCTAGGGATTGTGTTAATGGTTCTGTGGATTTCTTCTACCCCCCACTTCCTTGTGTGGGTCTAGTCCTAATCTTATTTTGTGTTATAGCTTCTCCATCAAGAGGACTGACCAGAGACAGAGTGGGGAGCAGAACAGGCAGATCCACTGAAATCCACTGCTGAGGGGAGCAGCGGGGAGAGAGGAGAGGTCTGCTGCGCCCTGTGGGAAGCTCCCTGGCTGGGATCGAACTCAGGCCATGGTGAGACTCAACCTCCAGGCCGCCAGTGAGGCCTGTCTTTCTTCTCAAACCTTTCCTATTCACCGGAAAACTTTCCTTTTATAGCAGACCAGGGCCGCTAGCCTGTAGGTAATCTGGCCACGGGTCAGTGACCCAACAAGGGTGTGGTCAGGCCCCACTGGGCATTCTGGGCTGGCAGCTTCTTCAGCTTCAAGCAGGGCACCCAGGGAACTCAGTGCCCTGCTGGTCTTGGGTCCGAGGTCTTTATCCAATCCGCCCTCTCTGCATCTTTCAGATTTTTTCTCTGCTTGCTTCACATAAAATGGCCTGGATTTTCACTTGGTTCTGGTGAGAGGAATAGAAAAATGTACATCTATTCCATCTTTCCAAGTGCAGAAATATTCCTCATTGATTTTTAGGATTTATTCTAATATCAAATCCCATTTTTTTTCCTGTTAATTATATGGCAAGTGTTTTCAGCCAGGTGTAAGTTCTGTTAATTTTGCCTTAGAAGTCTTTTGTCATTTTGGAGTTGGTTTTTTTTTTTTAAGATTTATTTATTTATGCATACAAGCTGGGGTACAGGCCAGAGGTGTGGGGTGGTGAGAGGGTTCACCAGAGACAGGGTGGGGAGCAGAACAGGTAGATCAGAAACACACTGCTGAGGGGAGCAGCGGGCGAGGCAGGAGAGGTCTGCAGCGCCATGTGGGAATCTCCCCGGCCGAGTGTTGAACTTGCGTCGCCGCCGCTGACATCTCCACAGCGCAGCACTTAACCGCTGTGCCACCAGGGAGGCCCCCATTTTGGAGTTTTTAAGTAGATGAACATTTTCTCTGATGTGCAAATGAAAAACCGATCATAGATAGAAATAGAACAAAATATGACTAACAACTAGTATGTGAAATTTGATGTCACTGAGTTCAGTTTGAAGGGAAAGGATGAAGTTATGGGGCTGGTACAAATTTTAAGGTTCAGAATGCCTTTATGAATAAAATGAGTGAAATATCAGTCAATTCACGGAGTCCTAGGTGTACAAGGAACTTAAAAATATATGCAATTCACAATTCAAAAAAAATGCCTCTGGGATGACTCCAGTTGTAGGAAAGAGCATTTCTAGCATTGATTCACCAGGACTTGCTTTCATTTATTTCAAGTATGTTCATAAATGTTCACTGTGGCAACTGGAGAGACTCAACTTCCAGGAAAACATGGGGGTGATGAGGATTCCTTTGAAACCAGATGTGTACAGAGTCTGTTTTATTTTATTTTTGTGCACTTCACAAAAGACGTGAAATTAAAACCCTGCAAGTACTTAGGTAAGAATTCCTCTCAGAGACAGAATTCTGGGTAATCTACATAGGATTAACGGTCCTGTGAGAGTTAACTGATCTTTTTAGGGTATAATAGGCCCAAACTATAATTTACGAAGTGCATCAAATTACTAGGGCCCAATAAAGGAGGAAATATTATCTAACCATAAGTTTCCTTTCAGGGTAAAAGCTTAGTTTTCCAACATGCCTTTAACCGCTTCTGTGCTTCTTATACGTGGGATTAATTTGTCACACAATGCTCCTGAGAATTCACAGCATCTCTGGTTTCCTCAGAAATGCGTTTTAGAGGATAACATTGCTTGGTTTTGTGTGATTGGCCTCCCACAAACACATATAATGTATTTGGATGGATATTACCTTGGAAGGTAGGGCACAGTTTATGGATGATAATGGGGAGATTTCTCCATTATATCTGCAATTGGCATGCCATTTTCTCCCAGGAAAGGGGATATAGCACTGGATTTAGCTCCAAAGCTCACTTCAGTCTGTTTATAATAAAGACTATAAACTATCAGGAAAGTTAATTTGACCTTCTCTTACCTGTACCCGCCTGTTTACCGAGACAGTAGCTGATGCAAATGAAAGGTCAGCTGGGACAATGGCAGAGAGAGGCAGATGGCTGGATTAGCCAGCCCCGATGGAAGTCTAAGTTACAGAATCTGAATCCCTGATCAAATATCTTCACATCCTGATGTGAGTAGAAAACAAAAGCCTGACCCACGGTTAATTACCGAGCTGTAGGAAGGTGACGCAGTGTATTATGGAACAGTCTGAAGAGGAACGTTCTAAAACTAACAGTGTGTTTCTCTGCACTGACGGGTGATACTGGGGAGGGCTTTTAGGTGGGGCCGTACGGAACTGCCATTTGTGTAGGTCCAATATTGACAGCTCCATATGGGTCTATCTACATGACCTGCCGAAACAGGCCATACTAGCGGCTGAGACGTGTTTTCAAAGTAAAGTTGTAGACTGGTCTCACGTGCTGGGAAAAGAGGGATTGAGGGGGGGGGAGAGGGGGAGCAAGGGGATCACGTGATCCAGCAGCCAAGACAGTCAAGTCTTCGGTGCCGTGGGACAATTGCAAAGGCGCTGAACTTTCCTCCCAGGCCATCCAGAGAACTTCCCCGCCCCCACCCCAGCCCTTCCCAGCAGCTGGGGGAGTCTGCATTGGTGCTGAAATGGTGTGAAAAAGCCACAGGGCAAAGAGGAAAATGAGTCACGAAAGATACAGAACTTCAGTGAGAGCAGCAGTACCTGGACTCTATCCCTGCCCTCCTATGTGACTTGTTAATGTCCACCCACCAGTTCCCAGGAACCCTGCTTCCCCCTCTGAGATCCAAGCCACTTGAGAGCTGGTTTGGGTCGATGACCCCAAAGCTTCGGCGGGGAGCAGAGCTGCACTTCTCTGCCTGAAATGTTGCTGGGTGTCCAGAATGAACTGTTCTCTGGCACTAGCAGCCCATGCAAGTTTTAGAAATCATGGAAGCTTCTGGATCCAAACTTCTATTAACTGTTCTCTGCCAAAGACGTCTCTTGGGTGGACTGTGGAGAAGCAGCCCCTCACGGCGGCCAAAGCTCCTGGATGTCCAGCACCGACCACACACTGGGAAGAGCCCCAGGGTGTGGGCCTCGGTGCCTTTTTGCGCGTGTGCTGTCTCTGTCCAGCTGAGGAGGGAAGGCAGAAGAGACGCGAGGCTGCACGGAGCTTCGGAGTTATTCTCCAGGGGCTTTCTTTGTTCAGGGGCGAGGACATCTGGACAGCAATGCCTGCACAGAGCAAACACAATAAAGATGAATTGTCCGGTTACAAACCTGAGACAGCCCAGGGGAGAGAGCAGATGAGCAGGGAGGAAGAGCTGTCAAGTGCTGTGTGAACGGGAGCCGAGTCACGGCCCAGCCCAACAATCTGACCCACATGCTGACCAAGAGGTGCCCTGTCAGACAAAAGCCTCATATTCTGGGGCCTCCCCGGTGATGCAGCGGTTAGGTGCTGCGCTGTGGAGCTGTCAGCAGCAGCGACGCGAGTTCGACGCCGGGCTGGGGAGATTCCCACACGGCGCAGCAGACCTCTCCTACCTCGCCCGCTGCTCCCCTCAGCAGTGTGCTTCTATCCGTCAGCCTGTTCTGCTCCCCACTCTGTCTCTGGTGAACCCTCTCGCCGCCCCATGCCTCTGACCTGTACCCCAGCTTGTATGCATAAATTAAAAAATCTTAAAAAAAAAAAGCCTTATATCCTGATCGTGATTCTTTCATAGTTTCCTGGAGGGAGGGGGCCAAGAGCCTTGTTCGGAGTGGGATCGTGAGGGCTGCGCAGCCTGGGCCTGCCCCAGCCCAGAACAAGCCACGCTGCTGCGTTTCTCCTGCCTGCCTCGGGTCGGTCCTTCAGCTCTCTCCTCCCAGCTCCCTCGGGGCGCCAGGCTCACTGGCCTTTCCAGCTCTGGGGCCTCACGCGTGAGTTTCTGATCAGCCTTGTCTGGTTCAATTACATCTGGTGCTCTCCGGGTGCTTTCCCTGCAGGGCAAAGCATCTAAGCTTTTGGGTTTGGGCCTGTGACACCCCCAAGAAAGGTGTTGCGATGTCCCGTGGGAAGGGGTTGCCTTGGCCGACTCTGGAATTGCGGGGTAACTCCTGGAGTCAACTTGAGAACATACCCCCTTAGCCACCGCCTGGAACAGGAGCCCCAGAAGAGGAGAGCAACACTGAGGGGTCGGGGACCAGGGCGGGATCACGGCTGCACTCTTTCTACAAAGTTCCTTTTTCGTCAAGAAGATGAGCTGCTTTTAAACGATTTTAACTTATTTTTCTGAGGAGATTGTTCACTGCCTACTAGATGTCATTCAAATGAAGATTTGAACAACCACCAACGTTTCAAGCAGGCTCAGAGTCTCCAGAGCACCAAGCTCCAGCGCGGGGGAAGCTTTCGCAAGGACTCAAGCCAAACGCACAAACACAATCACAGTGTGAATATGTGTGTGGGGAGGCGATGTGAAAATATAAGCACCCAATTAAGTTGGCAACAAAAAATGGGGGAAGGTGATTAATCTCTTGCAGAGTTTGGGAGACGGACGTGAGTGGTCCAGTCTGGTACTGAGCGTGCAGGGTGCCCACCCCCTCTTCTCAGGGGGGTGCCCCTGCTTCTCAGGCCCGAGGCCCCTGGCTCTTCTGGAAACCGCTGGGAAGACTTTGGATCAAGGCTGAACCCAAGAGCGTCAAATCGCTTCGCCTGCGGTGCCTATATTTACATCACTTTTCAGAGGCATAATCAGGACATTTTGACACAGGGGCCTCCTCAGCACTGCCAGGGTTTCGCCTGTCCCTGCCTCTCACAGTCTGTGGATCAGAGTCTTTTTCAACAAGCGGCTGCCTTTTAGTTGACATCGTGAGTGTCCCCGAGTGTCCCCACCTCTCCACATCCAGGATTACTGCAGTTGTAACATACGGGTGTCTGTGAACACCAGTTCTACGCTGATCCAGGGGGTTTGGGTTGCGTACATCTTCAAATGTGTAGCTCGGGGCCTCCCTGGTGGCGCAGCGGTTAGGCACTGTGCTGTGGAGCTGTCGGCAGCTGCGACGCAAGTTCGACGCCCGGCCGGGGAGATTCCCACATGGCGCGGCAGACCTCTCCTGCCTCGCCCGCTGCTCCCCTCAGCAGTGTGTTTCCGTCCATCTGCCTGTTCTGCTCCCCGCTCTGTCTCTGGTGAGTCCTCTCACCACCCCACACCTCTGGCCTGTACCCCAGCTTGTATGCATAAATAAATAAATAAATATTTAAAAAAATGTGTAGCTCGTGGCAATTTCCACGCGTTGTGCATGCCCACGTAGCCATTATGTCAAGGAACGTGGACCCAGACAGCAAGTGCTGACATTGTGCTTGATAAGACAATGCCAGAAAAATAAAAGTCTGGCAAATCTCCAAAAAGCTGCTTCCACCTGCTTCCCCCCCAATTTGAGTGACTTTCAGAGAAGTTTTCTGCCTCTAATGTGGTTACAGAAACTAGTTAAACGCACAAATATGTAGGGAGATTTTAAGACATTATCATTGCCGAGACCTGGATATATAATTACAGTTATTTTTGACAAGATCAAATGGGTTGCAGATACATTTCCCCCCTAGGTAGATTTCTGGTTTGCTTCTCAGGGTCTCATCCTTGGGGTCAAAACAGGAGCAGGTAGTCATTGTCCTGCTGAATGCATCTTACTAGTTACCCCTCGGCCCAGGCTGTGCAAACTTGGGCAATAAAACCAGCCCCTCCCACACTGGGCAGCCGGACCGACAAGGCCCGTCAGAAAGCAGGGAAGCCAGCGGCCGTCTGGAGGCTGCAGGCTAATGCGGCTTCTACAGAGTAGCCATGACCAGGCCGTTCACGAGGTCAGATCAGCGAACTGTCACTTATCAACCAGGTGGCCGGATTTCAGCCTCTCACTTAATATCTTCTATGTATAATATTCATCACCGAAGTATAATATTTAATAAATTTTATAATATTTATCTCAAGCTATCTAAAACAGGGTTAATGAAACATTAAAGATAATAAGGTTTGAAAACGTGTCTGCTTTTTCAGTATTTTCGGCTAGCCTTTGCCCAGCGACAAACATCGTTGGCTTCGATTTTATAGGTGAGATGGGTCTGCTTGTCACATGAGTGTCTTAAATTCTCCTCCTGGCTACTTCTAAAATCCCCACATTCACTAGACCTTTGTTTGGTTCTTTCCTGGGTTAAAAAAAAGGTCTCTTGTCGGGGCCTCCCTGGTGGCGCAGCGGTTGAGCACTGTGCTGTGGAATTGTCAGCAACGCGCGATGCGGGTTTGATGCCCAGCCAGGGAGAGTCCCACATGGTGAGGCAGACCTCTCCTGCCTCGCCTACTGCTCCCCTCAGCAGTGTTTTTCTGATCTGCCTGTTCTGCTCCCCACTCTGTCTCTGGTGAACCCTCTTGCCGCCCCACGCCTCTGGCCTGTACCCCAGCTTGTATGTATAAATAAATAAATCTTAAAAAAAAAGTCTCTTGTCCTTGCTAAATACAAAACTGGTGTGTGGGGTGTGCGTGGGGTGCATGTATATGGTGTTTGGTATGTATATGGTTATGTATAGTGTATGGGTAATGTGGGGTGTGTGTGTGTGTGTGTGTGTGTGTGTGTGTGTGTGTGTGTGGTGTGCACACGCTCATGAGGGCCAATACCTTGCTGTTATTACTAAAGCTTCGTAGTAGTTTATCTTCAGAGAGCAGAGGGGACCAGGCGTGTTGAGGTTGGTATGGCCAGACCGTGGCTTGTTTTAATCTGCACTAAAGTAACTTTATCTGTTGTCCTTGTTCTTTTTTCAAAAGCATTTTAGTTATTTGTGACCTTTGTTTATTATTACATATTTTAGATTAAGTTTTCCAAGTTTCCTTCAAATCTTGCTGGGATGTTAACTTGAGCTACCTTGACTTTGTAAGTTAATTTTGGAAGAAGTGATCACATTGCAATATTAAGTCATTTCATCTGTGAACATGTTTAACTTTTCTTGTGACTTTTTTTTTTCCACATTTCCTTGAATAGAGTTTAAAAAAACTTCTCCATAGAGTTCTTGAGAACTGTTAACATTATGTGTCAGACATTATTGCTTGTCTGATTCAAACATTATTTCTCCACCTTGTGTAGTTACTAGATGCCCCCGATAAAATACTGATTTCCTGGCCGGGGATCCAGTGATAATGTCCTGCAATGAGATGTCAGCTGGAGTCTACTGTGGGGCAGTTTTCTGTGAAAAGCCTTTTCCCTCTTCACATTGCCTTTAATGTGGATGCAATATCCAGAGCCACAGCAGCCTTCATGTGCCCAGGAGGAAAAGGCAAGAATACTACAGAGACAACTGCCCTTGTGAAATTGTGTCCCTCATTGGCAAGTGTCCATCCCCCTTTAGCTATGTGAGCAAAATCAACTCCTATTTGTTTCCATTGCTGCACTTGAGATTTTTGGATGTATGTAGTTGAACAAAAACTTCAACTGATCTGCAGTTTATTTCCCATGGTATTTCCTAACTGGATATTGCTGGCATAGGGATTACTAGGGGAACACTATTAATTTATGTACATCAGTCTTGCATCTAATAAACTTGCTGAATTTCCTTCTGAGTTCTACTGAACCATTAGGTTGGTCTGTTGAATTAATTTGCTTCAGCTTTTCATGTAGTTAATCAAACAACATGCAATAATGCTCAATAGTCTCTCTTCTCCCGGATATTATAAGGGCTCTTATTTTTTTTTCTTTCTGATAGTTCCTGTGATCATCGTGCTACAAATGATAAGGGGCGTGTGTGTGACAGAGACTGTCATAGCCCCGCACCTAACAGGGGATTTATTTTTATAAACAGCAATGGGAACTGGGGTGCAGGACAGCGGTGCGGGGTGGTGAGAGGACTCCCAGACACAGAGTGGGGAGCAGAACAGGTGGATCCACTGAAATGCACTGCTGAGGGGAGCAGCGGGGAGAGAGGAAAGGTCTGCTGTGCCCCTTGGGTAGCTCCCTGGCCCGGTATCGAACTCGTGCTACAGTGGCTGGTGATAGCTTCATAGTGCTGAGAGTTAACCCAGGTGCCCAGGGAGGCCCTGTCTTTAAACTTTTAAATAAGGTCTCACAGTCTATGTGGTCTCAGAGGACTTACTTGTGTGTCTTCATACTGCTATGAAGACACAGCCCCGCTGTGGACTACGAATCCCAGAAAGCTTCATCACCGAGAGAGGGATGCTGAGGCCTGAGGGAGGAGTTAAGGAGGGGTTTGGGGACTTAAAAACCAGACCTGGGGGGTTGGAGAGCCCCTATTGTCCGTGGTGTGGATTTGCCAGAGTTTTTCCTGAGTAGGCCCTAAGATTCTAGCTCAGTGGAACTGGTAGGACACATTCACCGATTTTATTCTTTATCTTTTTTTCTTTTCCTTTTTGTAAATAAACCTTTTTATTAATTTTATTGTGTGTGTCTGCAGTTGAGCCTTTTAAGTACCATTGAAGCGCAGGGTGAGAACCCAGACAGGCACCCCATTTATATAGGGGTTGCCCTGTAAGTTATCAGCGCCTCCCCCCCTTACTGTGTTCGCATTTCCCCGGGGCTCTCCATCCTCACCAGCACCCCCAGGGGCGCCGCCCGTAACAGTCTTTGGCTTCAGCATTTTGGCTTCAGCCACGGTTACAAATGGACCCTGTTCCGTTCCGCCTGTCAGGAAGAACGGCTGGAGGGCAGCGGCAGACCTGGCTCCCCGGGTCCTCCCATTTCCTTTGGGGGCCTGCGAACTCCTCAGCTGGGCTCTTGGCTGTCTGAACTGCGGGCCCCTTCCCGGCTCTTACCCGACCCCTTCTGCCCTCGGGCCGCGCTTGCTCCCTGGGCGGAGAGGACTCCCCTGAGCTCCAGAGTCCTCCCCGTCTGGGCTGCACGCACTTTGCTGAGTGTGAGCGCCTAGGGCCTCGCTAAAGGCAGGTTGTGATGTGCTGTGTCTGGTGGGTGCTGAACCCCAGTGTTTGAGGGGAGCAAACTCAGGCATCGCCTGCTGGTCCGAACCTCACAGCGGGGACCGGAGGTCTGGGTGATGCCTACGGCTGCTCCAGCTCCAAATTTTAATGCTCTGGGAGCGGAAACTGCTACACTCCGGTGCTGAGGACATGCTGCGCTCTCTCCTCTGTCTGTGGGATTTACCGGCAAGTCATCCACTTACTCAGCAAATCCGTCAGAACCTGCGCGGCTGTGCCGGTGGGAGGAAAGAGACGGGCAGACAGGCGGCCTTGTGCTTGGTTAAGGAACTCTCAGAAGAGGACATATTATTTCCTTTTATTTATAATTTATTTATAATTTTATTTATACATTTATTTATTTTATTTATACATTTATTATTTAACTTTTTATAATTTATGATTATTGTTTATTGTTTCCTCTTATTAGAATACAAAGGTATCTTTTATACCAGCTTTCTTCTGTCCCACATTTCTTGAAGTAACACTTTGAATTCCTGTTGCTTTACAAAGCAATCAGCGCCCCTCCTCCACCCTGGGGTAATCTCTCCTGTGAGCCATTAGTCTCTGGCTGGTGCTATGGGTCCCTTTGATGCTAGTGGGATTGAAAAGAATGCTCAGGCTATTTCCAATAATCTCTTATTTAGGATAAGCAACTACCTCTTGGCGAAGTCATTCATAGCATACCATGTAGAAAAGGCCCATGAGAACTTTTGTAAAGTAAACATTTGAGTTTTTTTTTAATAAGGAAAATTGGATTTCTCTATCTCTTCAAGTTTCCTTTTAGACTGATTTTCCTCATTTATTATTCTGCTTTTTTTTTTCACCACAGGAAATAGTTTCAATAAACCTTAAAATTCAGGAGTCTGGTGAGATTCTCTGCAGAACACATTTCAAAGCAAAGCTTTTGAAGTGAAGGGAGCTTCAAAGCTGGCCCCTAAGCTTTTGAAGTGGATGTGACCTGAGAATGATTTTCAAAACAAGAGAATTAAACGCTCATTCTCCCCTGCGCTTCTCACAGGACAGAGGGGGAATCTGTGGTGACAGACAGAGCCTCTTTAAGACCTGAAGAATTTAAACCAATAAACACAGTATCCCGGTGATTTAACGTAAGATTTTGGAGAAGTAAAAAATGTGTTTAAGAATATAGATGGTTGGAAATGTTTTACTATCTGTGGACATGTAGGATTAAAATCACTGCTCAACTTTCCAGCTTGCTTTGGAAGACATAAAAATTAATGTGAGGGCCTCCCTGGGGCACAGAGGCTAAATCTCAGCACTAGTTAGAGCCTGAGTTAGAGCCCCAGCCAGGGAGCTGACCCACAGGGCGCAGCAGACCTCTCCTGTCTCCCCGCTGCTCCCCTCAGCAGTGTGTTTCAGTGGATCCACCTGTTCTGCTTCCCACTCCGTCTCTGGTGAATTCTTTCACCCCCTGCACCTCTGGCCTACACCCCAGGTCTTGTACGCATAAATAAATAAAACAAATCTTTTAAAAAAATTAATGTGAGGTAAGTCCAAAATTGCAAATTGAAGATGTTTAAACCCATCTCATCAAACCCAGGTGTGTCTTTTCTCAGTCAAATTGTTACACGGCAGCCCCGATATAAATGGGGTGCCTGTCTGTGGGTTCTCACCCGTGCACTTAAAAGGGACTTATAAGACTCAGCTGCAGACACACACAATAAAATTAATCAAAATGCTTATTTACAAAAAGGGAAGGGAAAATACAAAGAATAAATTGGTGAATGTGTCCTACCAGTTCCGTTGAGATGGGATCTTATGGCCTGGTCGAAAAAAAAAAACCTGGCAATCCACAGCCACGAGCAATAGCCCCCTCCAAGCTCACAGGTCTGATATTTAAATCCCCAAAACCATTTCTTAACTGCTCCCTCAGTCCTCAGCATCCTTCCTTCCGTGATGATGGCATTCTGGGATTCGTAGTCCTCGGTGTCTTGGATCTCTCTGGCTTGAGGTGGGAGTGGGGTCCTGGGACTCCCCTTTCCTGAGGACCCCCCCCTCTTACACTATGACAAAGGCTTGACCATGGAAAATAAAAGCTGAAATGATTTCCTTCCTTAATGGATGTGCTAATTCCATCTACCCCCACCTCTTTGTGGGGGTCCTTATTTTTAAGTTATATCTCCTCCATCACTATCTCTGTATAAACTAGACCCAAACTTGTGTTTATTGGAACTTCCCTCACTGAGGAAACTCTGTCGGGCTGCTTCCCGGGCTCAGGTCCTCCTTTAATTATCTAATAAGCTCTTTGTCTCACTATCATTGAGACGTCATTTCCAATTAACAAATGTTTGTGACAGATGACAATAGACGCTAACTGAAGTGGTGTAATCAGCTCCTACCACTGTCACCAGGAAAAAATGGAGGACTCTTGGATTATTGATGGACGGACGACACCAGCTTCCTACAAGAAGAGTAGTTTAGGTTTGTTGCGTTGCCAAGTAATAAACCATGCCAAAGTTTATTGGCTGAAGCAACCATTTCATTTTGTTTGCGGATTTGGGGATGTCTTCCCTGATTCCTGTGGCATCAGTTGGCCTTGCGCACCCAGAGCTGCGTCTCTGCGCTCTCTGGCACTACTCATTCCCTTCGTCTTCTCACCTTCCAGGGCCTCTCCCAGTTGCTTGGACTTAACGATATTCCGGTGCCGAAGTGTAAGAGGGTGGTCCTCAGGAAAGGGGAGTGTTCCAGGTTCCCTGCCCCACCCAAGGGAGGGTGGAGCTGAGCAGGAGAGATAAGAAGACAGAGAGGAGAGAAAGGCAGAAAGGGAGCAGGATGGAGGCCAGAAGAAGAACAAGGAGCAGAGAGACATGTGAGGAAGCTGCACTGGCCTGGACTGATTGAGACAGACATGGGTGAGAGGCCCGTGGGGAGGGGACTATGGCAACGTTGATCTTGGTTTTGACTTTGCTCTTTAACTCCAAGAATTGTCTGACTATTTCTTTTTTTTTTTAAAAAGATTTATTTATTTATACATACAAGCTGGGGTACAGACCAGAGGTGTGGGGCGGCGAGAGGGTTCACCAGAGACAGAGCAGGTAGAACAGGCAGATCAGAAACACACTGCTGAGGGGAGCAGCGGGCGAGGCAGGAGAGGTCTGCCGCGCCATGTGGGATTCTCCCCGGCCGGGCGTCGAACTTGCATCGCTGCTGCCAACAGCTCCACAGTGCAGCGGTTAACCGCTGCGCCACCAGGGAGGTCCTCTCTGACTATTTCTGACCGTTTTCTCTGGGTTCCTGCCGAAAGGTGTTTTAGACTCGGGGCAGGCTTTCGGGCCTTGTTTTAGGCCAATCCCATTTGGGTGGACTTTTGCCCACGAGGTGATGGGTAACTTTGGGTGCTTCGTTTAGAAACTATATTCTTTGTCTTTTCTGTATTATCACACTAATTGTATTAAAGTTTCTTTTCCACTTAAGGTCTTATATGTTTTGTCCTGATGTGCCGGATGGCAGAACTTATTTAAAAGGGGGCAGATTTGGGGGTTCTGGGGTGTCCCTCTCCCTGCCCTGTAACAGAAGGAGTCAAACTTCTTACCTGGTGACTGGCTCCCCCAGATATTTAAAAAAAAATATTTCTTTATGCACACAAGAGCTGGGGTGTAGTCCAGAGGTGTGGGGGAGGGGATGAGAGGATTGACCAGAGACAGAGTGGGGAGCAGAACAGGCAGATCCACCGGAATACACTGCTGACAGAGAAGCACAGAGACAGCAGGGGTCTGTTGTGCCCTGTGGGTCAGCTCCCTGGCCGGGGATTGAACTCAGGCTGCAGTGGCTGCGGACAGCTTCATGGTGCTGAGACTTAACCCCCTGCGCCACCAGGGTGTTAATTGCCCCCATGCCCGATTGTTTTAAGAGAAAGAAAGAGCATTCCAAGCTGCAAGACCAGCAATCACACAGCCCCCCAGAGTCCCAGTGATGTCGTTTTAGAGTCGATGGATTTGAGAGCCGAGCGGGGTCCTCGGGTTCACTCTGGGAAAGGTCTTCCCAGAGCTCCCTTTGGCGGCACAAGGCGAGTTTCTCCACCAGACAGAGACTCAGTTATACTTAAAGAACAGGTTTATTAGGGCAGGGAAGTAAAGGACACTTGTGCAGACACAAGTGGGCAGAAAGGCTGCCCCGCCGAGGGGCAGGTTTGCTAAGAGAGGCCTGCATGGTGCAGGTCACGGGCAGACAGGCAGGCCGCTGCCCTGCAGAGAGACAGAGATGATAAAGGAAAGCACCTGCATAGGCACAGGTGGGCAGAGAAATAGCTTCCCCAAGTTCTTGCCCGGATGGCACTGATATAGCCTGCTTTCAGTTGGGAGGGGCTCATCCTGGAGGATGGCTGGCTGTTTGCTGGCTGGCTAGAATTAGGAAAGAGACTGGAGATTCTACAATGGGCTCAGTCTCCATATCTTTGCCCCTAGACTGCCTTCTAGCTCCTACCTGTGCTTTGTAACTTAGGAGCTGGCACTTAGGGATTGTGCTAATGGTTGTGTTGATTTCTTCTACCCCCACTTCCTTGTGTGGGTCTAGTTCTAATCTTATTTTGCGTTCTATCTCCTCCATAACCGGCACACCCTCCCTAGCATCTAACTGGTCAAGAAATTCCCAGTGCAGCTTAGTGCCGGGGTTGGGAGGGAAATTCTCCCCTTTTCATGGGAAAGTAACATGCTTACACTTGGAGGGAAGAAACTGATGGCAGATATTTGCAAGTAAACTCTTACAAGGACTATTCTTCATATGGTACAAAATGAACTACCATAACAGAGAAATCAAGGGTTTGTGGACCTGATGTGTGAAAAAGTTAAAATTATGCCATTAGGATTTGGAAAAGAAAACAACTTTATGCAGAGCCAACTTGGCAGGAGGCAGTGTCCCCAGACCCAAGAGCAGGAAAGGGTTGCCACCACATTTTGGAAACTGAGGCTGGGAGAACAAGAATTGAATTTCATTGACTGGGTTGCCTGGAACACAAGTTTGGCAGGAGATAACTGGTGAGGAAACGGGCTAACTGGCCCAAGATGACATGGCAAATAAAAAGAAAGGAGCTGGAATGTGGTGGCGTGTTGTGGTCTCTGTCTGGCTCAGGCTGAGACCAACAGCTGCGCTAGTAGCATCAGGTCTTTCCCTCATGCATCGAGCCCCCTATAAACACAAGCTGCTCCAACATAATTGCAGACATGGGGAAACGCACCTGCAAAGGCTCACAGATTTTTTCCCTCAGGTAGGGAAACAAGCCTTCAGAGTAACTTGCACAGAAATAGCATCAACAAACAGGAAACGGAAGAGGTGGGGCTGAGCCCTTCTCTCCATCCTCTGCCCTGGTGCTTGGGGCTGGGCTCAGCCTCTGGTTTCTGATCTCTGTGTTATTAAAAGTTAAAATCGACTCATTCATTCGCTCATTTGTCAGCAATTATTTGTTTAATGAGGAGTATTTATTAGGAGGTTTAAGTATTGAAGGGAGTTGACATGTTTAAGATGCTGCTTCCTGATTTTGGTCTCCAGAGATTTAGAAAGAAAATATGCATTTCAATTTTTCTTGTTTGGACTAAACAAAAGCCAAAGCTCAGCATGGCAGCTGACCCCTCTTCTTTATTTTTAATTTTCCTGTCAGGTTGGAGGCAGAATGGGTCAAATTCTAGGGGAACCATCGCCTTACAGTCTGCTGAGACTTGACCTAGTTAATTTTGTTGGCAAATTGCCTCCTTGTCTGAAGGAAAAGTCGAGGGCAGAGCATGTCTGTGGCCAGGATGATGGCTGACAGGACAGGACGTGGCTTGCCCGCTTTGAAGAGCTAAAAGCGCTGGTCAAAAACACTTGCAGGGCTGCGGCGTCTCCTCCTGGTGCGTGAAAACCGATGTGGAAATGACTGGATGTGGAGAGTGAGGAATGCTAAAATTTTTTTTAAGATTTATTTATTTATTTATTTTATTTTTGCGTAAAAGAACTGGCGTGTAGGCCATAGCTGGGGGGTGGGTTGTGAGAAGGCTCCCCAGAGACAGTGGGAAGCAGAACAGGCGGATCCACTGAGATACACTGCTGAGGGGTGCAGTGGGGAGACAGGAGAGGTCTGGTGTGCCCTGTGGGTCAGCTCCCTGCCCGGGGATCGAACTCAGGAGGCAGAGGTGACAGCTGAGACTTTAACCCCTAGGCCATCAGGGAGGCTCTAGATCTTTCATTTTTATGGGTGAAATAGAGACGCCTGACCCTAGGGCTGAAGCTCCCTGCTCCCTCTACCTTTCTTTCCAGCGACAGGGAGGTGAGGTATTTGGGGCTGGGGTAGAAGGCTTGGCACGGATGTTTTATTCATATTAAGTGAATGAAGATACATCTACACAGCAGATGTGGTTTTGGGGGGAGATAATTGAGGTGTCTGACCTTGACAGGCAGCTAGGGAAGGGCCCCAGGGGAGGCAACAGGAGGGAAATACCAGAGCGTGGCATGACAGGAGGACAAAAGCACAGTGGGACGGAAGTCCCAAGCGACAGGACTGCTTGCCCACCCCCACCCAGCCTGAGTGCCACTGTGAGATGCTGAGCTGGTCTTTACTCAGAGGCAGCCCTCCTTCGGGACCCTCCCCGAGGGGGGCTGCTTGGCCTCTTTATCTGTCCTCCCTAAATCTCTGGCTGGTGGGCTGCTCGCTGGAGCTGGCCTGTTTCTTTAGCAAAACTCTGTTGCTTTGCTCACTGTTGAGTGGCCCGGGGGTTTGTTCTTCGTTCCTCCCATAGGGTTCTTGGTTTGTCAGTGTCATTAATGACACGGAGATGTTCACGATCTAACACCAACTGACAACTGAAATGTCAGAAGACAATATCGTGTGGCTTGAGACCACAAGAATAGAAAAAAGACTGGAAAGAAACAGCCACTGCGTTATCGCTGCACGAAGGTCTTAAATGTGATTTAAAATTTTCCTAAGACTCTCTTTAGAGCTTCAACAACTAGATTTCTATTCTGTTCAGATTGGGTTCAAATTTGACCCCCCACATGCTGCTGATGTCACTGGTTTGTCATTTCTTTATCCCGCTCGTGAACTCTGTGTATTCATAAAGTGCTACCCACCCGGTGGTGAATTCTGTATTCACTGTATTCATATAGTACTATCCAGGAGGAGATAGAAAACTGACACTCCTCTGTTAAGTAACATCCAAGAGAGGAAAGAGTAACAAAAATGAGCAACTTAGTAGTAAAATCTGAGAACTAATCTGGGCAAAGATGCAGGATGTCGTGTTCTCCTTGGGGATATACAACTGATGAACTCACCTCCAGAGGTCCTGATGACCTCTTCCTCCTGCTACCTTCCTTTCCCTATTCTTGCTTTTCCCCTTCCCTTCTCATACTCTTCCTCTCTTTTCTCTTTCAAGCCTGTTTTCTTGGACAGTGATGATAATTACAGCAGCCTACTCTGAGCCCTGCAGGGCTGGTTTACAAGGGACTGGACGAGGCTTCAAATCTCCCTCCCCAGACTCAAAAGCCCTCTGTCCTGTTGCTTCCCAAAGGAAGAAATGGCAATTGCAAAATTCTTGTATGTTTCCATGCTCTTTTGATTTTTCACTCAAACAACAGGAAAACCAAGCTCACCGACCTCTTACCCACCGCTTTTGCAGTGTCAAATGGCATCGTGAAAAGTGACGCAATTCAGCTGCAATCTTTACAGTCAATGCAAACAGAGCTAAGAAGCCAAAAGCATCAGCTCCTGAAGATATACCACCATAAACTGCAAAACATTTGAATTCCCGTTTCTAAACAGCTCTTTCTTTCTTTTTTTTTTTTAAATTTATTTATTTATACATACAGCTGGGTTACAGGCCAGAGGTGTGGGGCGGCGAGAGGCTTCACCAGAGACAGAGTGGGGAGCAGAACAGGCAGATCAGAAATACACTGCTGAGGAGAGCAGCGGGCGAGGAAGGAGAGGTCTGCCTCACCATGTGGGATTCTCCCCGCTGGGCATCGAACTTGCCTCGCTGCTGCCAACAGCTCCACAGCGCAGCGCTTAACCGCTTAACCACTGCGCCACCAGGGAGGCCCTAAACAGTTCTTTCTTTAGACACGCAGATCCAATTCTCATCTTCCTCTGAGTATGAAGTAGGGGAAATTTCCCTCTTGCTGCAGTGGCACTGTTTAATTAAAAAAAGCAAGTTGTATTTTGTTAAAAGAGAAAGGACTTCGAGACTGTCCTGGATAAATGCGTGAGGGCTTCCTGTGTAAACAGAGGCTGCAGGGAATCCTCCCCCTCCGCAGCCTTGTTCCTTCAGTTGCTGGCAAGCAAATGAGCAGCTTTGTTATGTTAATATTTTAGCCATGATGTGGATCTCACCCTTTGAAGTCTTTCTGGAAAGATTTCTGGAGAACATAAATTGTGTTAGTTATTACCAAGCTTAATTAGAGCTCAACTAATTGGCAAGTCACATCTAAAACTTGACGGCATCAGGCATCAATTGCTTTTGTCTATTAAGTTTAAAAAAATGACTTCTTAAGCCAAATTTCACATAAAATGAATCATTTTGAACGTAGCCATCCAGAATGGTGATATGTTCTGGAACCACCACCTTTATATTCATTCTTTAATTTGGAAGGATGATTGTTCCAGGTGGCTCAGTTCACGTAACAACACACCATACACCTGGGGGGGGGGGGG
>PVIJ01015729.1:0-35293 GCA_004024925.1 Scalopus aquaticus
AAGGTAGGGGATCCAATGAGAGCACAACACGGGAAATAATGGGATGGTCCCGCTGACCTCAGTTGGGAAGAATGTAGATGGAGAGGGTAAACAAAGATCCAAGGCCATCCTTATCGGACCCTAACCTTATGTGGGCAACTCAGGCAATTAGGGCCGTAACTCACCGCTAGGGGCCATCCTGTCTGATGGCTCCCGACATGTCTTAACTCAGATTAAATACCTTTGTTCTGCCCCGATTTACTTTGTAAACTATATCCATGTATATTCATAAAAGAATGTAGCTAAATCCTTTATCTTCTTCTACTAACGTGTCTGATGTTTATTTAGTCGTTCCACCAGCTTTAGAAGAACCCAAAGCAGCAGAGGGAAATTTCCTCTCTGCCCCAATAGCAGTATATCTAAGTCTTGTCTAAAACATGTAGGAAGGCTGGTCATTTGCAAAATAAGACAATTTGGGGGACAAAAAACAGTAGAGAACTTTCTTAATTACCATTTTCCAGGAGTACAGGACCCAGGTAAAATTCTCCATTGTCAGTAGGAATATGTTACAGGACACTTATCTTTGTACAGGAGTTAGGAAAACATACTCAGTCCAGTGATACTAAAAGTTGCTTGCTGAATGAAGTATTGGATAAGTCAGATAAATGATGCCTGGGTAGAAAATATTACTCTGTGATGATACAGATTAATGTCTGTGTGAGAAATTTCAAGTTCAGCCTTCTTGTAACAAAGAAAGTTAAAATAAAAGAGAGATCCATGTAATGTAGTGAGGATGGTGAATTTTACTAGATTCTGGTAATGCTGGAAAACAGAGAAGGTTAAAAAATTCCCCAATCTCAAGCCTCCCTGGTGGCGCAGCGGTTAAGCGCTGCTCTGTGGAGCTGTTGGCAGCTGTGACACAAGTTCGTTGCCCGGCCGGGAGATTCCCACCTGGTGTGGCAGAACTCTCCTGCCTCACCCACTGCTCCCCTCAGCAGTGTGTTTCTGTCCATCTGCCTGTTCTGCTCCCCACTCTGTCTCTGGTGAACCCTCTCGCCCCCCACCTCTGGCCTGTACCCCAGCTTGTATGCAAAAATAAATAAATCTTAAAAAAAAAATTCCCCAATCTCTGTTTTCCAGCAAATGACTTACAGCAAGGAAACACTCTTTCTTATATGACACAGATAAAACTCACTGACCCTCTTACTTACTCTTGACACAACCAGACACGAACCCTCCAAGTTCCCATTCTTTGCTTCAGTGAGAACAAAATAGTTACTAACCAAAACTTGGTTAAGATTCTATCTTAACCAGGTGCCTGGTCTTTGTCCCATCCCAGCCTATGTCAGTATACAGCCTTCTCAGTCTTATGAAAATAGGTTGATCTAAGGATAAAATAGTCTCTGATTTACTTGTATCCCAAGTGCCACCTTTTCATCCCATTTCCTCTACTTTATTCTTTCCAACTGTTTACTCCTGTATTACAGGAACAACACTTTTTGCCTAGCTCCTGAGACTAGCAAATCTTATGGTTACAGTGTTCTCCCTATTGCAACATTTCCTTTCTCCCCAACAATAATCCTTTTGAATAAAATCTCTTCTTATTAAGTTTGGATTTGGTTTAATTGGACAATGTCTAGAGAGATTGACCTGGAACATATCACAGTGCCTTGCTATCCCAAAGCAATCGATTTTAGAAGATAAGGGTGAGATTGGACTTGCATTATGAAAAATATTTCAGGTCTAAGGGAGGAAGATGAATTTCTGCCTTGATCACTTGTGCAGTTGATGGTACTTTTTTTTTTTTTAATCTAAAACTACTTTCTGTCAGAATCTCACATAGGCTCTTTAAAACAGATCTGTCTTTTCAAACCCTCTCTCCTTTAACCATTCTTTTAAGCTATTATGTGCCCAACACTCTGGTAGGTACTGGTGATAAAACACAAAAGATAGATATGGTCCTAGACTTTGGTGGACTTAGAGTCTAGTGATGATGGGAAACCAAATTATGACAGTGCTTTATGAGCTTTATTTTTGTTAGTTATTACTATTACTTGGCTGGGTAAGAAGTATATATCATCATCCTTACTTTATGGTCCTAAACTCATTAAGTTACTTGATCAAAGAGCTAGTGAGAACAATGTGTCTGATTATACAAGCCATGCTCTTGACTCCTAATAATCTCCTACAAAATGAGTCCACAGGGCTACACAATTTATAGATTTTAGATCTATCACCTCCTCATCCACTGCACTCTACCATCAATCCCTTTGCAGCAATTCAATGTCCCTTCCTGAGCCTCCTATGAGGGGCTCAGGCTTTGTTGGGACAAACAGGAAATTTGCCCCCAAATCTCTGGGTTTTTCTCAGGGTGGTCACAGATTAGTAGGAAAAAAAGAGTACATACTTAATTGAGAATATACATGAATGTAGATTCTAAAGTAATGGGGCAAAAAAAAAAAAAAAAAAGTATTTATCTGGTGCTAAGGAGCTTGGAGTTTCCAGGAAAGAGACGAAGGGATCAAATGAAAAAGGCAGGGTGATTCACATGACAAAGGGCACAGATACTTTCATACCCTGGCCACCAGCACTGCCCTTATAGGCTCTGGAGCAGATACAAAGATGGAACCTACCTTATCTCTAACAAAACAAAAACAAAAACAAATAAGGTCCTGATACCCTATAATTAGATGTTTGCTCTGCCATATAGGTAAATTTCTCTGATATACATGTTATTTCTGATAAAAAACTTATTTCTGGGTAATTACCCCCAATTTTCATTCTGAACATTGGTGAGACCTATTCTTCAGGTTACATAAATAGGTATAAACATAAGACAAGGTAGAAAAATAGTCAGTGGGAGAAATTCTATGTACTAATGAAATTGGAGTTTCTTGTAGGCCATACCCTGACAGCCTGCAGCAGGTGCAACCAGCAGTGGCAAGGGTGGACACAGGCAGGAATTTAACTCACTGCTCGCCACCTCCAGTGTCAGTGACCATGCTGGGGCTCAGGCTGCGGGTGTAGTCGGTAACCGTGGCAGGCTGTAGTGGTTCCCCTCCTCTGTCACACGGCCTCAGGTAAGGCAACCCCACTGAGGCTTCAGAGGCAACAGCAAGCCCCACAGCCCTTGGTTCGGATGTAGGGAGGAGCTGCACCTGCGGCTCAGGAAGTAGAGGCTCATAGAATCCAGGCCAACATGGCAGGCTCCCAGTGGAGACCCCCTGTCTGGCACTCTTACCCCTGGCCCCACTGAAGGGACAACAGTTGCAGAGGTTGGTTCCCATCCATGAACCTGCCCTGAGGTCAGGGCATGTCAGGTCTTTGCAGGCTCCATGTTTTCTTCTTATATTTAGCACCTGGATGGGAAAATGGCCCAGTCAGAGGCTTAGGATTGAAAATGGTCCAATCAAACTTGTAGGATGGGGGCCTGACACAGGATATAAAGCAAGGCAGGAGTTAGCTTGGAAACATTCTATTCCTGACCTCTTAAAAAAGAAGGATTAGCAATCAATCTATGAAGAAAGAAAAGCCAAAGATCTTCACAGAGACCTGGCTATTACACCTGCATCTGGCCCTGCCTCTGACATCAACTGCAAGCACCATAGGCCTCAGCCTGGTATCTCAAAATGCTGTTTGTTGTTGGTATAGGCCAACAGCTCACAAAGAGCTATTAATACTGGTGTGTCTGATGCTGCTACCCGGTGACCGGTGGTGACACTGATAGGCCAGTGTTATCTAGCACTGTTGACAGGTGACTGACGCTTGGTGTCTGGTCATTTTTGAGAGTTATCCACCACTTTTGATTGTCTGGCATCACTTGCCAGTGCTATTACCTCCACTGCTGCCCAGTCCAGCATCCAGTGCGCTCCAGCCTGGCCTTCAAACTGTTTCTGTGGGCTGCTTCAGACTGTTGCTGTTGCCCCACCTGTGATCACCTCTAGCTGCCACCGTGATTTGGATCTTAGTCCACTGACTTCCACTGTGCCACCAACTCCAGGCCCTTATTGATGGCACAGTGTCTTCAGCCTTTGTTTGGGACATTTGGACACTGCAGACACTATCTGAGGTGAGATAGCCAGCCACTTGTAGCATTAGAAACTCTTTGCTTTTCCCCAATTCACCTGTTTGTTAAATAAACACCATTGTTGTTCCCTGAGCCTGAGTGTTCTTGTAATTGAGTGCATGGGTGGGAATCCATAGATAGTGACCTGCTCTCTACTTTGGAAATGTCCTTTGACCTTGTATGGCACTGCTACAGTACTAGATCGCTAAGCGTGTCTGCAAAAAGCTTAGAGACCAAAAATGTTTTTACAATGGTCAAAAAGAAAGTAACTTTTCTGATGATAATAACATAATTAAGACTGGTGTCTGCAAATTTGCCACATTTTTTAACTAAATCAACCAGATCTAAAAAGGAGTCTTATCCACTGGAAATCTCTTTAGTTGTAAACAAGATTTAAAATGAAAGACTGACAGCACTGAGGCAGCAACATTAGGGACTTTTTCTGAGTTTGGGATGTCCCTGGCAAAAAGTATTCTCATATGTCAGCACACAATGTTTTCTGGAAGTGGAATTGTCCTCTACATTCATAGGAACCACTGGGCTCCATTCACAATGTTGTCTTTTGAATTGTTTCTTTAATTGTGAGGTTTGGTGTGTGCTCTCCCACCCTTGCTTTTTCATTTGAGCTCCTCTGTGAGATACGCTGTACATCTGAGAGGCAAATGACACATAAAACACTAGCTGTGTACAACCACGAACTTTAACATGGGGCAAAGGTACAAAATGTTCTAATTATAGGAACAAAGAGAGAGTCATTTTGACTAAGAATTTGGGAAAGGCTTGTTGTTCCAGGTGGTATCTAGGCTGTTTTTTCAAGAGGTATAAGATAAATATAGTAAAAAATGTACCAGTGCTGGTGGAAGGACTGAGGAGGAGTAGAACTATTGCAGTGCAGTGTGAACAGACGGTACCTAGGTAAAAGGTTTGGGGCCTGTATGGGTAGTTCTAAGTGTTGTGTTGGTTGCTAGTAAGTGCTTGTAGACCTCACAATTCAGTCTAATCCTTCTAAGTCCTTTATGATGCTATGCAGATCAATCTAGCTATTGCTGCCAAGCTATAGCTATATAGCTATAGCTATATAGCTATATAGCTATAGCTATATATATATAGCCAAGCTATATATATATATATATATATATATATATATATATATATATAAATACTTTATATAGATAAACAAGGCAAATATATATATATTTGCTTATATATATGCTTATATATATGCTTATATATATTTGCTTTATATATATAAGCAAAGTAAATTTATATATATATAAATACTTTATACTTTATTTATATATATATATAAATATGTGTGTGTATGTGTGTATGTGTGTGTGTGTGTGTGTATATATATCTCTCAGAGATTCAATTTATTAATTTGTAATAAGATAAATAACTATCAACTATCCAGATACCTGTGTTCACTAAGTAATACACTCAATCCCTATAGGCACATTATGCACGTGAAATTGCTTGAAGAGCACGGACTCTAAGCGAGGGGAGTCTGCTGCATGTCCCTGCTAGCTTGCGCCATGCAGCTATGACAGCCTAATGCATCTATTAGCACCAATAGAAGTTACCTGGATGATACATATCACACCATTCCTGTTCTAAGAATGTCCAACAGTTTCTTCCTTCCTAAATTAGCAAATACTAACTCCTCCGCCTAAATTTATTTATTTATTTATTTATTTATTTATTTATTTATTTATTTTAAGATTTTATTTATACAAGCTGGGGTACAGGCCAGAGGCGTGGGGCGGCGAGAGGGTTCACCAGAGACAGAGTGGGAAGCAGAACAGGCAGATCAGAAATACACTGCTGAGGGGAGCAGCGGGCGAGGCAGGGGAGGTCTGCCGCACCATGTGGGATTCTCCCGGGCTGGGCGTCGAACCCTCATCGCGCACTGCCCACAGCTCCACAGCACAGCGCTCAACCGCTGCGCCACCAGGGAGGCCCTCCTCCGCCTAAATTTAAAGCCCTAATTAATCAAATGGCATCTTAGTTAAAGATGAACTAAGGATACAAAACATAACAAAACAATATAATATAGTCACTTTGATGTGACCATTTTAACACAGTCATTTTGATGTTAAGACCTTTTGATGCTGCTGCCTGCGCAAGATTATTTTAACATAGACATAGTTGACAGATTCTAAAACACAAACTATTAAACTGTCAGTTTTTTTTAAATGACAAATATAAAATGTAACACCTGTGACCCCCCCCCCCCAACCTATTCCCAATGCTCCCCCGATCCACTTAAGTACATTCTATTCTTTGTTCCACATGCCTTGCTTAGTAAATGGCCAGTATTTGTTAAGTGAATTAATGAATGACTATTAGCTAGTCATTAATTTGTTCTGTACAGTTGTTCTTGCTCTTTATCATTTCATAGTGAAGGAACTTTCATTTAACTTGGACCTTATTATAAGTGACCTTTAAAGTGTTTTTCTCTTCTTGCCCTGTTTAGATGTCTTGTGGTCATTTCTCCCTATTATTATTTTTTGTGAAACTATCTCAAAAAACTGTAATTTTAAGGTTACAGCCCAATTATTTTACATACTTATATCATTAAATGAGTACCATGGTAAGTTTTGATAGCATCCATCATCTCATGTAGCTACAGATAGATGACAGATGACAGATGATAGATGATAGATAGATAGATAGATAGATAGATAGACTCTAAGGATTTATTATCTTAACACATTTTATATATACCACACAGGAGTGTGAACTATAGACATATATTACATTTCCAGTACTTACTTTTCTTATAACTAGATGTTTGTATATTTTGACAACCTTTATCCAATTTCCCCTTCCCACACCCCCACCTCTGGCAACCACAAATCTTACCTATTTTTCTAAGTTTTGTTTTTTAGGTTCCACGTATAATTAAGATCATATAGTATGTATTTATCTTCCTGACTTTTTCACATAGCGTAATGCCCTGAAGGCCCATCCATGCTGTTGAAAAGGCAGACACTATATATATAGTCATGTGTCATAATGGGCATCATGAAATGATTTTATCATTGTGCGAATGTCACAACATGTACTTTCACATACCTAGATGAGATAGTCTAGGATACACCTAAGCTATATGTAAGGACCACCATCTTGCATGCAGTCCATCATTGGCCAAAATGCCATTATGTGACACATGACTATACCACAACTTCTTTTTCTGTTCATCTGTCAATGGAAATTATATTGTTTCCATGTCTTGGCTATTATAAATAATGCTGCAATGAATATGGGGGTACAGATATGTAATCAACATAATGTTTTCATTTCCTTTTGAATACGTTCCAAGAAATGGAATTGCTGGATCACATGGTGGCTCAATTTAAATTTTTTGAATAATCTGCATACACATTTCCACATTGTTGTACCAGTTTATAATCCAAAAACAGTGTGAAAAATGCTCATTTTCTCCACATCCTTACCAGCATTTCCTATCTCTTGTATTTTTGGTGAAAATCATTTTAATAGATGTGAGATGATATCTCATTATGCTTTTGATTTTCATTTTTCTAATGATTAGTGATTATGAGCATCTTTCATTTACACGTTGGCCATTCATGTATCTTCTTTGGAAAAATATCTGTTTAAATCCTTTACCATTTTTTAATGGAGCTACCATATGACCCAGCAATCCCACTCCTAGGGATCTACACAAAGGACACAAACACATTAATTCAAAAGTTTATCTGCACTGCTATATTTATTGCAGCACTATTTACAATAGGTAAGATATGGAAACAACCCAAATAACCAAAAATAGATGACTGGATCAAGAAGATGTGCTATATTACACAATGGAATACTATTCAGCAGTCAAAAAGGATAAACTAATGCCATTCGCAGCAACATAGATGGACCTAGAAGGGATTATTCTCAGTGAAATAACTCAGAAGGAAAAAGAAAAATATCAGATGGTTTCACTTAATAGGAGGAATATAGAGGAACCAAATAAGGGATCAGGGAAAAAATAATAATAACAACAACAACAAAAAAAAACAAACCCCCACAACAAAACAAAACAAAACAAAAATAAACTGACAACTATAAATCAGAGACATTCTGCAGGGGAGGGGGACGAAGAGGGACCAAAACATGGGCGTGAAGAGCACAAGGGACTGTGGTGATGGTCTATGGGTGAACTGGTGATGGAAATTCTATGGGGACTACCCCTGGGAAAAGAAAGCAAACATTGTACAAAAATGAACAATGATGTAAAAAAATATAAATAAATACCAAAAGATAAAAAAATAAATAAATCCTTTACCAGTTTTTAAATTGCATTATCTGTGGTTTTGCTATAGAGTTCTATGAGCTCTTTATATATATTTAAATATTAACCCCTTATCATGTATATGGTTTGTAAGTATTTTTCCCATTCTCTGGGTTGTATTTTCATTTTATCGATCATTTCTTCTGCTGTGCAGCAATTTTTCAGTTTGATGTAGTCCCATTTGTTTATTTTTTATTTTGATGTTTATGTTTCAGATGTCATATGAAAAGTGAGTTATTATCAAGACCCATGTCAAGGAGCTTTTTTCCTGTTTCTTCTAGGAGCTTTAAGGCTTCAAGTCTTACATTTAGGTCTTTAATTCATTTCAGGTTAGGTTTTGTGAATGATGTAAGATAGGGGTTTAGCTTCCTTCTTTTACATGTGACTATCCAATTTTCCCTGAACCATTTATTGAAGAGACTATTTTTTCTCCATTGAATTCCGTTGTAAAATGCTAGTTGAATGCATTTATTTATCTCTAGGGTCTCAATTCTGCCCCTTTAATATATGTATATGTCTGTTTATATGATAGTATCATACAGTTTTGATTATCATAGCTTTATTATATAGCTTAAAATTAGGAAGCATGATGTCACTAGCTTTGTAATTCTTTCTCAAGAATAATTTGGCTATTTGAAGTCTTTTTTAGCCCTATATAAATGTTGAAATTATTTTTTAAATTTCTGTAAAGAGTATCGTTGGTACTTTAAATGCTATTGTACTGAAAATACAGATGGATTTTGGTAGTGTTTACATTATAACAATATTAATTCTTCTAATCCATGGACATGGAGTACCTTGCCATTTATTTGTATTTTAGGTTTCTTTCATCAATAGCTTCTATTTTTCAGAGTAAAAATCTTTCAATTCTTTGCTTAAATTTATTAATGATCATGTTATTTTTGATGCTATTACAAATGGAATCATATTTATTTTTTTTTCAGATAATTTATTGTTAGTTATAGAAATGCTATTGATTTTTGTAACCTGCATGCAAATTTACTAAATTTATTGATTTTGGTGAAGTTATTTTGTGGCCTCTCTCTATATAAAACATCATCTGCAAATAGAGACAATTTAACTTCTCCTGTGCCAATATTAAGGCTTTTAATTTCTCTTTATTTCCCTGATACTCTGGCTAAGAATTCTAGTAGTCTGTTGAATAGAGTGGTGAGTGGACACTTATGTCTTTTTCATGATCTTACAGAAAAAGGTTTCAACCATTCACCACTGAGTATGTTATTAATTGTGGATTGATAATATATGGTTAAATGGTGAAGTGCTTTCCTTTCATATCTAATTTGTTAAGAGGTTTCATCATGAAAAGATGTTGAATTTTGTCACATTCTTTTTCTATATCTATTGAGATAATCATATGTGTTTTTTTCCATTCTATTAATATGGCATATCATATTAATTTATTTACAGATGCATCCTTACATCCCAGAGATAAAGCCCACTTAATTATTGTGAATGACCCTATTAATGTGCTGCTGAATTTGTTTTGTTAATATGTTGTTAGGAAATTTTGCAACCATATTCATCAGAGATGGTTGCCTACAGTTTTATTTTCTTGTAGTGTCCTTTTCTGGATTTGGTGTCAGGATAATGCAGACTTCACACAATAAGTTTGGGAGTGTTCATTTCTCTGATATTTCAGAAGACTCTGAGAAAGAATGATGTTCATTCCTCCTTAAATGTTTGATAAAATTTACCAGTGAAATCACCTGGTCCTGAGCTTTGTTCAGTGGGAGATCTACAATCTCATTTCTTGTAATTTATCTGTTCACATTTTATATGTCTTCTTGATTCAGTGTTGCTTGGTTGTATTTCTAAGAAATTTTCCATTCATTCTAGATTGCCCGATTTGTAGCCTCTTAAGATGTTTTGCATTTTTATGGTACCAGCTGTAATGTATCTTTTTTTTTCCTTTATATTTTTGTTGACTTGGGTTCTTGTCCTTTAATTGGTTAGTCTAGCTAAATGTCTGTCTTTTTTTTTTTTAAGGATTTATTTATTTATACATACAAGCTGGGGTACAGGCCAGAGGCGTGGGGCGGCGAGAGGGTTCACCAGAGACAGAGTGGGGAGCAGAACAGGCAGATCAGAAATACACTGCTGAGGGAAGCAGCGGATGAGACAGGAGAGGTCTGCCGCACCATGTGGGATTCTCCCCGGCCGGGCGTCGAACTCGCATCGCGTGCTGCCGACAGCTCCACAATGCAGGGCTCAACCGCTGTGCCACCAGGGAGGCCCATTGTGTTTGTCATTTTTCTTTATCTTTTCAATAAATCAAATCTTAGTTTAAATTAAATTAGGGGTGATAGCACCCCTAAAGTATTTAACTCTAAAGCAACTCTCTGTTTTATTCTTTCTTATGAGGCTGTTTAGTATATGAGATGCAAATTGTTTTGATTAAGATCATCAGTAGCTTGCTACTTCCGAAATCCAACACAGTTTTATCACTACATAATTTTCTTTGCCCTAATATAGTGTTTGAAACCTTCATGTATACCTCCTGAATTTCAGGCCTAATAATTTTCATCCATTTTTCTTTAATTTCCTATTTTACTGCCTCTATTCTCCAATCCACTCTTTTCATGATAATAACCCTAAGATTGTCAAAAGCACCTCAAACACATGTTGAAAACTAAATACATGATCTCCATGCTAATTTCTTAAACTAGATCTTCATTCAATATTCTTTAACCCAGAGAATGTTATCACCCTTTGTCTAGTTTTGCAACTCAGAGAACTGGAAGCAATTTTTCACTTCTCTCTATTTCACTTTTATATGTAATCCACCGTAAAATCCCGTAAATTATACTTCCTAAATGTCCATTTTTCTCTATTTTTGCCATTACCATCCTAGTTCACTCTGTCATTACCTATCGCCTGTCGTAGCCTCTTAACTGGTCTCCTTGAATCTAATTTTGCCCTCTTACAATCCATTCTTTAAATTACTGCCAAGTGGTTATTAAAAAAAAAAAAAGATTGATCATGTTACTTCTCTATTTCAGACTCTTCAAATTTCTCTCATTGCTTTTAGAATAAATACCAAAATCATTGATATAACTAGAAAAGCCATCCATGGTGTGGGTTTTGTCTCACCGTAGAGCTTCATCTCAGGTCATTCTTGCTTTTAACAGATTTCTTGAATGTGAAGATTTATATATTTCATCACCTCTGGGAAATGCATAACCATTATTGCTTTGCATATTGTCTCTTCCCGTATTGATTATTCTTTCCTGATGAGGTTTCTCTTAAGACTCCTATAGGCAGTCTCAGTCTATCCATAATCTCTTATTGATTTTGTCTTTTAAGGCTATCTTCTGAATTATCATATTTCATCTGGGTCTGTTTATTATTGTTGTTAACTCTTGTTCATGATAGTCTGGTGTGCTTTGTAATTTTGAATTGTGAATTTCTGCTCAGTAGGTTTTTTTATGTGGCAACCTTTGGATACATCTTTCTAGAGACATTTGTTATTTGTGGTTGCTTCTGACAGCTTCCTTTGAAGTGTCATGAGAATAAGGTCACTTGGTATGTTAACATATCAGTTTCGGGGCCTCCCTGGTGGCGCAACGGGTTGGGCGCAGCACTGTGGAGCTGGCAGCGGCTGCGGCTCGGGTTTGATGCCTGGCCAGGGAGAGTCTCACATGGCATAGCGGACCTCTCCTGCCTCGCTGCTGTTCCTCTCAGTAGTGTATTTCAGTCAATCTGCCTGTTTTGCTCTGGGCTCTGTCTCTGGTGAACCCTCTCACTGCCTTAAGCCTCTGGCCTGTACCCTGGTATGCTTGTATGTAAAAATAAATAAATCTTTAAAAATATATATCAGTTTTGGTATTTCTTTAAAAAGGCAGGTAGTAGTTGGGCCTTCCTGGTGGCGCAACGGGTTAAGCGCAGCACTATGAAGTTATCCAGAGCCACTGCAACGTGAGTTGGATCCCCGGCCAGGGAGATTCCCGCATGACGCAGCAGACCTCTCCTGCCTTGGCCACTATTCCCCTCAGCGGTGTATTTCAGTAGATCTGCCTGATCTGCTCCCCGCTCTGTCTCTGGTGAGTCCTCTCACCACCCCACACCTCTGGCCTGCACCCCAGCTCTTGTATGCATTAATAAAGAAAATAAATCTTAAAAAAAAAAGGCAGGTAGTAGAAATCTCATGTAAAGGAAGATCTGTGATAATTAATTTTCAGGAAGGAAAATATATTTTTTAATCTAGAATCCAGACAATATAGACAGGCTTCATTTACTTCATTTTTCTATTCCCTCCTAAATCTTAGAGTGTTATTATAGAGGAGATTGGCTTTATAAGAGGGACTTCACAGGTCTATATATATTTTTTTAATATATACTTTTATTGTTATTTATGTCTTTTACATTTTGTATTCCCCTTGGGTAGCCCACCACCGATTCACCCGTGATCCATCTCCATGGTCCCTTGTGTTCTTTTCTATTCCATTTTGTGCCCTTATCCTCCCCTCCCCCGCCCCCCCCCCCCCCCCCCCCCCCCCCCCCAGTGTCTCTCTCCTATTTGGTTTCCTTATAGTCCTTCACAGGTCTATATTTTAGTTGTCTCTTAAAGACCTGTGACTAAAGGTAGTATAGATGCTTTAAACTCAACTAATTCAAAACAATTCATTATCTTTTCTTACAGATATTTATCTGTTTTTCTATTTCTTTTTGCACAAAAAATCTACATAGTTATCAACACTGGAAACTCAGAATCAGCTTTTACGCTTACTTTCTTTCACTAAGTACATATAGTCACTAAATCTTGTCATCTTTAACTCTTGATCACACTTGTCCTTTCTCCATCACTTTTTTATTCTCAGTTTAGTTTCCATTTTCTTTTATTTATTTCAATAGTTTTCATCTCCCTCCCAGCCACCTACACAGTCATTCATTGTTTTCTAAAATATAGATTTAATAATTTAATTCATAAACTCAAAAGCTTTTAATGACAAAATGGAAATTAAAAAAAAAACTTCAATGTTCCTCTTTCTATAGAATAAAATTTGAGCCTCTTAACATAGCATAAGGAGCTCTTAACAATTTGACTAGACTTATTTTTCTATTTCCATTACATTGGTCAACTCTGTCCTCTAGGAATAAGGCTATTAGCTTATTCATAAACATATCATGTTTTTGCATGCCTCCATGTTTTTGTTTATTTATAATGTACTTATAATGCCTTTCCTGTCCATTTTCCTGAGTTGGAAAAATCACACATAGCTTTCAAAGTTCATTTCAAGGACAGAAATTTTCTGTTAAGGTTTTTCTACATCTTAACTTTCTAGTTTCCCCAATTCATTTCCTAGGAAATTTACTCCCTCTGTACTCTTTTCTTATAACACTTTTTCTATTGTTCTTTCTACATACTTTTGAAGAAAACGTAATCCAGATTGTAGGTGCATAACCAAAAAGAGCTAGGAGTTCAGACATGTTAGAACATGTTCTGATGAACGAATGAGACAGACTCAACTACATTCTATTTGCTGAGCTGTCTTCTGAAAAATCAGTCCAGTTGTGTCCCCTGCTGGGGTTCAGACATACTTGGGCATGTCAATCAAATTTACAGATCAATCAATGAAAACTTGTTTGGAGGAAAGGATAGAGTCTACACAAAAACATTTATCTTTAAAAAATAAAGAAGATATAATTAATATGACTTAATGGTATGGAATAGTTTACAAAAGGAAATGGAGTTTTTTAAATTCAAATCTACAGGTATCTAGAGTTCTAGCATCAGAAAATAAAAGCAATGAGCTCATAAAGTTAATGTACTTCAATATTTTTATATCAGTAACAATTTATGATACATCCATTGTCCCTGTTCTATAACAGTTAGTATATAGAGAGATTTATTTTCTTTGCTTGACTTCAGAGATATTCTTTATTTTTTTCATCAAAGTTCTTAGTTGTTTCTTCTTTATGCCCTTTGTTGGATCTCTCTCGTCTCCAGACATCTAAAGATTGTAGTTTTCCAAGTTTCAATTCTAAGATCGCTTCTTTTTTATTTACACTTGTGTCTTGGGTGATCTCATTCAAGATCGTGGCTTTAAAATAACATCTCTATATGTTAATTTTTAAAATTATATCCCAGTCTTGACCTTTATGATTAACTCCAGACTCAATCTAATTTCTTCCTCAGGTGCATAACCACTCAACCAAAGCATATCTTAAACTGAATTCTTGATTCTCAGCATCCTCTGACCAACTTGGCCCACAGAATTCTCCATCTCAGTTAATGCTAGTTCCTTCTTTTTTATTGCTTGAGACAACTTTTGTGGTGTCAAACTTATTTTCCCTTACATTCACATTATACATATCAGCAAGTTCTTTCAGCCTTATATTAAAATTACATATAATCCAGAATCCAGTAACTATTGTTTTCTCTCCTTTTACCACCTAGGTCTTAACTTATCATCAAACAATACCTTTCTAACTAATCTCTCAGCTTCCACCCCTAACTCTTACTTCAATACATCACACAAAAGTCAGAGTAAATAAAGTTGAGGCAAGATGGCAAACTAGCAGAATCCTGAAGTCTCTTCCACCACAAACACAAAACTTTGTAACAACTGCATTTAATGGAGATCTGAGGACTTGAGTATCAATGTCTTCACAGACCACTGGAAATGGTAGGAAAGCCTGAGACAGAGTCTCACCAGAAACAATTTTAAGGCACTGAGAGAAATAATACCCCTTCTATGACTGGGCTTTGTAAACCTCCTAGGGCTCACTAGCCACTGCCATCACAGTGTCCCTTTACCCTGGAGAAGACATTCTCTGTGGCACTGGCTGGTGACAGGGAGAACATCTGGAGCTGCTTTCAGCTACCTTTAATGGTCCCAAGAAATAGCCACTCTACCCTGTCCGGGCTCAACATGTTTTTTGGATCATCTATCTACTATTCAGACTAAAATATCCAGCATTGCCTGCCTATGGCCTAAGTCACATCTTGCCACTCTGTTCTTGTGTGAGCTTCAGGAGAAGGCTAGGCCTGTATACCCCTCAGTGATCAGAATTAAACTACAGCTGAAGTGCCAATTGTCATCTGGAACTTCTGGGAGAACACTGCTGGTGGATCTGCCTTGACCTAACCTGATGGTACTTACAGATATATCTGTTAGTTCAAGGATCTGCAACACCCAGGAAGGCTTATGCCATTGACACCCTATAGCAGCAATCTCTTTAACCCCTACCATACAACCCCCACTCTGGAAGGTGAGTTTTTGTACCACTACCCATGGTAATTATTGAGCTCCAGTCATCCTGATGGGTAATGAAATTTCAACAAATATGAACACAGAAAGGAAAACATTCAAACCAATATCTTAGGCCAATATACTGCAACTGTCAATCCTAAAACAAAGCTATTATATCAGCATTACCTCGCTGGATGACAATGTTGGAAGCATCATGGGATGAAGAAAGAAATGACTCAAGAGTCCACATAGTGAGAGATAGAGAAAAGGTCACCTGGGGGGGCCACTCTCTGGAGATGCAGCCTCAAGGCTCACTTCTCTGGAGATTATGGCCGCCTTCCCCTGGCCCAGTCCCCACTTTTATTAGAAGGGGTTAGATTCAGGGAAGGTGGGCAGTAGGAAGGAAGGTGCGGGGTGGGGATGTGGATTAGGAATGCATCATAGTCTCATAGCAACTAGGGGGGCAGAGAATAAGGGAAGTTGCCCTGGGTGCCCCTCCCAAAGCTGTTAATGCTCAAAGCATCCTACCTCTAATTCTATTTACACTTTACTTCCTATTGAAGTGGTCTAGCTGGTTATGCTAATCTGGCCATAATGTCTCCTGTTGTTTTCAGCAGACATCCTCTAACCAAACTGAGACTTTTGTCCCAGAAGAAGCCCCCTACCTGACTCTTCCTTCTAGCTTCACCCAGAACTTGGCGCCAAACTACATCCCAGGAACAAAGGGTGGGGGCTGGGGATCCCACATCTCCCTATTTCTTGTTATTCAAGCTCGAGCTTTGGATCTGAATCTGATGGAGGAGCAGGTAAGGGCTGATATTGGGAGAGCTGCAGGAAGGTCAGCAGAAAATAAAGGATGCCAAACTACACCCCAGGAACAAAGGGTGAGGGTTGGGGATCCCACACATCAAGACTTGGAAGAAAATTGTCTAGCTTAATCCATAGAAATAAAGATAAGCACTAAACAGAATGAAGAGACAAAAAAATTAATAGCAGTCTATGGATCAAGACAAAACTCTAGGATATTATCCTAATGTGACAGAACTAAAGAACTAAACAAGCTACCAGAAGACTTCAAAGCTCACTGAAATTTGGAGAATAATGGATTAAAGAAAGAGATGTAAGAAAGATAAAGTACAGAAAACCTTCAAAAGTAAATAAAAAAAGCTTTAAAAAGCAGCTTTTTAACAAAAAAAAAAAAATACAATGGAGGGGCTCAAAAGTAGTTTTGACTAAGTGTTGGACCAAATCTGCAAATTTAAAGATAGCTTGGTAGAATACATCCAAAAAGACTGGCAAAAAAGTAAAATGAAATTTAAAAGATGAAGATAAGATGAGACATATGGGACAGGGTCAAGAAGAATAACATTTGCATCACAAGGATCACAAGACGAAAAGGAGAAAAAGCAGTAATCTTGACTGAATAAATTATAACCAAGAACTTACCCAAACTGGGGAAGAAAACAGATACCAGATATTAGTAGCTCAAAGAGTTCTAAACGTAATAAACCCAGACAGACAGTGACCCACTAAAAAAAAAAAAAAAAAATTAAAGACAAAAAGATGATTCTTAAAGCAACTAGAGAAAAAAAGTCACATATAAGGGAACCCCATAGGACAACAAGCAGATTTTGCAGTAGAAGCCTTAAAGGCCAGAGAGGGGAATATCATGATATAGTCAGTGATGTCATTTTTCCAATGGATTCGAGAGCAGAGCGGGGTCCTTGGGTTCACTCTGGGCAAGGTTTCACCAGAGCTCCCTTCGGCGGCACGCGGCAAGTTTCTCCACGAGACAGAGACTCAGTTATACTTAAAGAACAGGTTTATTAGGACAAGGAAGTAAAGGACACTTGTACAGACACAAGCGGGCAGAAAGAGCTGCCCCGCTGAGGGGCAGGTTTGCTAAGAGAGGCCTACATGATGCAAGTCACGGGCAGACAGGCAGGCCACTGTCCTGCAGAGAGACAGAGTTGGTAAAGGAAAGCACCTGCATAGGCACAGGTGGGCAGAGAAATGGCTGCCCCGAGTTCTTGCAAAGGATGGCACTGATATAGGCCTCTTTCAGTGGGGAGGGGCTCATCCTCAAGGATGGCTGTCTGTTTACTGACTAGCTAGAATTAGGAAAGAGACAGGAGATTCTACAATGGGCTCAATTTCCATATCTTTGGCCCTAGAGATTGCAGTCTAGCTCCTGCAAAGCCCTACCTATGCTTTGTAACTTAGGAGCAGGCACTTCGGGATTGTGCTAATGGTTATGTTGATTTCTTCTACCCCCACTTCCTTGTGTGGGTCTAGTTCTAATCTTATTTTGCGTTATATCTCCTCCATCAAGGGCTGAAAGGAAAAAAACATCTGATCAAGAACATGCACCCAACTATGCTAAGACTCAGAACTGAATGAGTGATAAAAAATTTTACACATAAAAAACAGTTTAAGAATTCATCTCCTCTAAACCAGCTTTGCAAGAAATTCCAAAGGGACTTCTTTAAAACAAAATGAAATCCCACTTAGAAGCAACAGGACAATGAAAATATAAACTATGCAGAGGGAAGAGAGTAAAAATGGGAATTGGGGGAAGAAACTTGAGATTAACTTGTTCTCAATATAAGATACATTAAAAAGATAGAACCCCATTTAAGAACCTCATGATAACTTCAGAACAAAAATACTTAGAAAAAGCAATGAAGAAGATAACAATGAAACCCAAGCACTGCAGAAAAGTTTGCTATCCAAGTACAAGACAAGAGAACGAGAGAACAAAAGAATAGAGAAAAACTGCAAAGATATCCAGAAGATAAAGAGTAAAATAGCAATAAATATGTATATACAAAAATTTTCTGTAAATGTCAATAGCCTGAACTCAGCAATCAAAAAGGCAAACAAAATGGCAAATATGGATATCAGTGTATCAATATTAACTCTAAATGTAAATGGACTAAACTCATCAATAAAAGGACACAGAGTAGCAGGCTGGATCCAAAAACAGAATGCAAACTTTTGCTGTCTACAGGAAACACATTTAACTACAAAAGATAAACTTAGATTGATAGTAAAAGGTTGGAAAACAATCCTATAAGCAAATGTACCAAAAAAGAAGGCATGAATAGTTATATCAGATAAAATAGACTTCAAACTAAAAAAAAAAATAAGAGGAGACATAGTCACTAGATTATGATTAAGGGGACAATACATCAGGAAGACATAACACTCATCAACATATACTCACCAAATGAAGGAGCACCAAATATATCAGACAATTATTATCTCTGAAAACAGACATTAGAGAAAATACATATGTAGTAGAAGACTTCAACATGATACCGGGCAGAAGGGCTTCAAAATTGGCTAAAGGCACTGCCCAAATTGCTGAACGATCACTATCTTAATTCTGTACCTATGCACACAATTGTAAGACTACTCAGGCTTAGGGAACAATAACTGGGATTTATTTAAAACACAGGGAAAACCAGAGAATTACTGAAGTCAACATATGGCTGTTTAACTTACTTAAAGCAATGTCCAGTCCTTTAAGTCCCAAAAAACAACAAAGGTGGCATCTTCTCACCACTGCAAATGTGGAACTCTTCTTCCAAACAATAGGCCACATGTCGAAGTTGGCGTCTTCCTGCCTCTGCAGACACGTGCTTCTACGCAGCAAAAGAGACATTAACCAAAACAAAGATACCGTACTGATTGGGAAGAAAATTTTGCACACAATACAACTGATAAGGGACTGATCACATAGATTTACAAAGAGCTGATACAACTCGACAAAAACAAAGTAAACCTTTCAAAAAATGGGCAGAAGAGCTAAAAAAGACACTTCTCCAAAGAGGAAATGCAAATAGCCAACAGCTATATGAAAAAAATGTTCAACATCACTTTTAATCATAATCAGGGAAATGCAAATCAAAACCACAATGAGATACCATCTTACAACAGCAAAAATGCCACATATTAAAGAAACAGGAAACAACAAATGTTGGCGAGGATGTGGTGAAAAAGGAATTCTCCTACTCTGCTTGTGGGAATGCAAACTTGTCCAAACATTATGGACAGCTGCGTGGAGTTTCCTCAAACTACTAAAAATAAAGCTTCCATATGTCCCAGCAATTCCACTCCTAGGAAAACTCCCAAAAGGACACAAAAACATTAATTCAAAAGGATACCTGCACCCCTATGTTTATTGCAGTACTATTTACAATAGGTAAGATATGGAAACAACCCAAATGTCCAAAAATAGATGATTGGATCAAGAAGATGTGGTACATACACATAATGGAATACTATTCAGCAACTTAAAAAGATAAACTTATGCCATTTGTAACAACATGGATGGAGCTGGAAGGGATTATGCTCAGTGAAATAAGCCAGAAGGAAAACGAAAAACATTGGATGGTTTCACTTATAGGAGGAATGTAGGGGAACCAAATATAGGATCAGGAAAAAAAATAATTATAATAAATTAAAGAACAAAATAACAGCCAACTATTAGTCAGAGACACTGCAGGAGAGGGGGAAGGGAGGGATCAAAATAGGGGAGGGAAGAACACAAGGGACTATGGTGATGGTGCAGGGGTGGATTGGTGGTGGGAATTTTACGGGGACTACACCTGAGAGGAGAAAGCAAACATTGTACTAAAAGGAAGTATGATGTAAAAAAAAAAAAAAAAAAAAAGTGCACACACACACAGAAATAATTTCCCTTAGATTCCTACTTAAATAAGTCACCTTCCCATCTCCCATCATTCTCTATTCCCTTATCCTGATTTATGAAAATCATGCATATACTTCTTTAAATACTTATCTTTTTTTCTCACTATATTGTAAGCTTCAGAATAGCAGGGTCTCAATATTTATGTTGAATACTAATTTCTGAGCATTTAGAATAGTGTCTGATACATAAAATAGCAGAAAAAATGTCTTCTGAATGAATCAATAATTTTAAACATGACTAATAGGACTAATAAATGCAATATTATCAAAACCTTGAAAAAATAGGTGTCCAGAATATTATGGTAGAGCAGTAATTAAATAATTCAACTATATTTTGGCCATTCTATTTTATGTCACAAATGGAAGAAATAATTTAATTGTGTCTCATAAAATGAAGGGATTTAAGAACATCTGATGGCATATTTTGTTCATACATGTAACAGTTGGTAGCTATCTGATGAGAATGGTCATGAATCAGTAACTCAGGTGAGAAGATATTGTGGTTGTTTTGACGAGTTTACCAATTTGTATTTGTTTATGTATCATTTAATTTACTTCCATAATAAAGATTTCAGGAGACAGGGAGCATATATCTACTTTATTCCTCCCGACTCATGAAAATTGCATTTCAGCTCTTGCTTCCTTCTTTTAACTGTTTATACTATGATGCATATAAAGTACATCTAACACTTAACACTGTATCAACAACCTAATAGATGTTCAGTACATATCTGTTAAATAAATGAGCCAGTCAAAAAAAGCAAAAATATGATAATCTGTACATATTCTCCTCAATATGATCTCAAGTCAATAGAAAAGATGTGAAAATTAAAGCTTAGATGCTATAGAGACAAAAAGCAGGCAAATCAGTGGTTGTCTGGATCTGAGGATGTGAACAGGGACATAAGAAAAGTTTGGGAATGATAAAGTCTTCTAAAACTGGGTGTGGTGAGGTTGTACTATGTTGTATCAATTCACTTAAAATCACTGCACTGAATATTTATGGGTGTATTTTATATCACATATATTATATCCCTTAATAAAACTTTTTTAATAGTTTTGTGACACCTCAGGATATCACAAGTACTTCAAAGGTCAAAGTGCAAAATTGGAAATTTAGAGACAAATATATCCAATTTCCCTTAATATTTATCTGGGACAGGGCCTCCCTGGTGGTGCAATGGGTTAAGCGCCATGCTGTGGAGCTGTCAGCAGCTGCCATATGAGTTCGATGCCCAGCCAGGGAGATTCCCACATGGTGCAGCAGACCTCTCCTGCTTTGCCCCGCTGTTCCCCTCAACAGCGTGTTTCTGTCGATCTGCCTGTTATGCTCCCCACTCTTCTCTGGTGAATCCTCTCACCGCCCCACACCTCTGTCCTGCACCCCAGCTTGTATGCATAAATAAATCAATCTTTTAAAAAAAATATTTATCTGGGACAAATATTACATGGCAATATAATATTTAAGAATAATGCTAATGAATGCAAACCTTTTAATATATCATAATGGATGAGGAATAATTATAAAAATGAACTATATGATTGCTATAATGAAAACACAAAATCATGAGTAAGATTTTATAAAAGCATTTTTATCTATTTTATTCTATAATATACAGTGTCATTTTAACTTGCTTTTTATGTACATTTGCGCCTCAAACTCAAACTGAATATGTCATTTATTTATTAGCAAACTACTTTTCCACACATAATTAAAATTGAATACATGTCAAGTGATGATAATAAAAGTCAATATATTATGAATATTTAAGATGTACATTAGAAAGTACTTAAACTTTATAATAAAACATTTAATAATATAGTGAGTCTAAAATATTGTTTTCCTTAAAATCATTTCTTTATAATTAGCATTCAGATTTCTCTAGAGAAACAAAACCAGTAGGAAAGTTTATTCATGTATACACACACATATGGACAAAAAGTATACATATGTATGTATGTGTGTGTGTATAATAAGACAGAAAAAGAGAAACACTTTAAAGAATTGACTCAGATGACTCACAGCATTGCAGACCTAGCAAATCTGAAATTCACGTGGAAGACAAGCAGACTGGGGACTCAGGGAGTTGATGCTGTAGTCATGAGGCAGATTATCTTTTTTTCCAGGAAACTATAGTTGTCACTCTTAAGATGTCCATGGATTGCATGCAGCTCATTCACATTATTGAGGTCGTCTCTCTTACCTAGACTCAACTGATTATAGATGTTAACCACCTCTACAAAATAACTTCACAGCAGTACCTAGATTCGTGTCTAACTAAATTCCTGGGTCCTACAGTCTAGCCAAGTTGGTACATAAAATTAAGCATCATAATAACAATCTGTGCAAACATCACAAACTATTAATAGTTCCAAGAAATTTTTAAAATTATCAATTAGTATGAAACAGGGTTCAGTAAAAATACATAAATTAATAAAATATGCCATAATACACTGGTGAAAAACAATAGCTTTATAAATTGGATTTTTATATTTACAAAAATATTTGTTTTAAGAAATCATGAGTAGAAACTGTAATATCTAAAACAATGATTTTATGACAAAGATGCTAAGACTCACAGAGCCCACTTTTAATTTCCTGTTGTGTCAATCTTGACAGCAAGCACTGCCATAGAACCCTAGGATACCTCAAAGCACTCTTGAAAACTATTGGTAAGCCCAAATCTTTTTTTTTTTTTTTTAGATTTTATTTATTTATACATACAAGCTAGGGTACAGGCCAGAGGCTTGGGGCGGCGAGAGGGTTCACCAGAGACAGAGTGGGGAGCAGAACAGGCAGATCAGAAACACACTGCTGAGGGAAGCAGCGGGCGAGGCAGGAGAGGTCTGTCACGCCATGTGGGATTCTCCCGGGCTGGGCTTCAAACTCGCTTTGTGGGCTGCGAACAGCTCCACAGTGCAGCGCTCAACCGCTGCGCCACCAGGGAGGCCCGGTAAGCCCAAATCTTGAGGGCAAATGTCTCCAGGAATAAGGCAAAATAACAAAAAGGAGAAAAGCCTATCAGGAATTGTCACTTTGCTGCATTGCCATGGAGACAATGGGGAGCAGTGGGGTCTGTGGCATACCAGAACAAGCAGATACTGTCTGAAACTGCCATCTGCTCCTCAGTTCTTGCTAATTGTTACCCTAAACGAATGTAGGCCCCTGTTGGCAGATTCCTAATTTTTCAACTACTGAAAATCAAGATATTTATGTAAGATCTCTTAATTTCAAAATTTGAGTTTTCAATGTAAGATCTCAATTTTCAATTAGTAACTAATTTTAAGAGAGATTTAATATTGTATAGAATGAGGAAAACATGATGGAGGTCATATTTAACTACCTGCTTCAGTGTCTGGCTTTTAATATCGATTCCAATTCATTTTTAGATTGCTCAAATGTCAGTAACATTTTTTGCTAATATTTCCACTCATTAATTCATTCTTAAAATACATGAAGTTTAGATATTTTTGAATGATCAAATAAAGGCTTAGAATAAAAGTTCTCTTACTAGTTACATATTTGCATTTGGTTGTTGAAAGCCCTTCCCTGTATTAAAAGCTACACTCCACCTTACCAAATTAATTTTGCTCTTTATAATACAAAAACAAATGTTACCTAAGTAGCAATTAAACAGTTAGCAGGGAAAAAGTCCACATTCATAGTTTTAAGATAATTAGTAACTTATTTTAAATTTTTTTTATCACCAAATGAAGTATAATTTTTTAGAAATTATTTAGAGGCTGATGCTTTTCTTTTATTTCCCCAACACACATGCATACACACACCATATCACATATATACACAAATACACACACAGTTTGTAGCAGTTTCACTCTATTAAATGATCCTAAATTGCACAATTCTTATTCTTTCCTTTCAGCAATATAACTTGCAAATCCAGCTGTACACAATTTATATTTGGTAATTTGTGGAGAATATAAAAATCTGGCTTACTTACAAGTAAGGTATGAAAAATTATCATTGAGCATTTATAGAAGGAAAATTATTCATACTTCATTTTTTTTTCCCTAGTGAGGTGGTCGTTGTTAGTTTTCTTTATTTACTCTAACAAGGCATATTCAATTTTCTCTCCCACTCAAAAGAAAATACACAGCATTGTGATTACTTGTAACATAATAATTAGATAGAAAAGGTGCACAGAATTTTTATAGAGCTCTCACTTGGTCATGTGAATGTGTTCAAGGCTTTGCATTGGCAGATTCCAACCACTGCAGCAACATCTGTTACTAACCAGGTTTATCTATCCTTTCAATTCAAATTGCATACCAGAGTACGATTATGTAGGATTTTTGACAAGTATTTTCTAATTTTCTACTGGACAGGAAATAGTACCATACATCTCAAAATAACAATTTTGGAAAGAAAGATATATAATTTGAAACAGAATGAAATGCTTTTGATCTATACTCTTTGCATTTTTGTATTAAGTTAAAAGGATGAAACTGATGAAATTTCACACACTTCTCAGCATGTCATACCAAGCACGGCATGCTTGAAATGTGATCTTTGTTTCAGTTTGGCCACACAGAGTAGACATGAATAAGAGATGTCTTTATACTGCATGTGCTATTTAACAGACACCTCCAGACAAAGGCGTTTGCAAACAAATCCATGAAAGGGTTTGTGTAGCACAGGTTTTGCTTTGTTTTACACTGTGTTTGGGGTAACAAAATAGGGCCAGGTACATAGGTCTTGTCAGAGATTTGAGGAATTGATGAAATCGGTTTATTCAGTGGTAACATCTGTAGTCTTTCATTCTGCAAGCAAGAACATAACTAGCTACATTATTTTTGGGGGGTTGCAAGAAAATAAAAATTTTAAGCTGTAGTTGTGATGACAATCTCCAAATCTGATTAACCAGTAACTTAGATTTTTCATTCCCATTTAGAATTTTGTATAATTTTCTGCAAATTATTGTGTGTAAATTTCATCACTATCCTTGGAGGGAGCATTAACATACCTCATAAAATGCAGCTTACATTTTTTGCAATGTAGGAAAAAAATAGTCTAGAAATTCAAACTGTTATTCTTAGATTTCATTGTGTTATCTTTGCTAAAGTAATGACACATTCCAAGTCCTAACATTTACTCAATTTTATGGCAACCATTCCCCAACTTAATTTTACCAAGATAAAATATGAATTTGTTAGAATAACTTATGACTGTTGATGGACTGCAGTAAGAAACCTACCATGACCAGAGGCAATCTTAATACAAATATATAACAAAAGCTTTCAGTTTAGCATGGAATTCAAAATTACCTAAATCAAGTCTTTGGTTTAATGCCCTGTGATTATGCAAATACACAGAAATACACTTAAAGGTATAGATAAGTCCCTAAGAAATACAGAATCAGAAAAGTTAAAGGATGAACATGAATTTTTAAATATTTTAAAGATGTTTGGGAGACACAGAGCACAAAATTTTGTAAAGGGGAAAATACATGATAACTGAAGGGTGAGGTATACAAGTTTTGTCCTAGCTGGAGCACTTTAAATGGAAATGGTGGAATTATTAAAGTGATGCCAGAATAACAGGTATAAATGGGATCATTCTGGGAAATGTGAGATAATTTATCGATATAAGTTTATATATAAGATTATATAAAAAAGTAAACTTAATTTTTAGAATAGTTTTACATGTACAGAAAAATACAGTGGAAAGCAGATTTCCCATTTACCTCTTGAAACCACACACAAAAATGTTTCTGTTGGGCCTCCCTGGTGGCACAATGGGTCAAGTTGCAGCACTATGAAGCTATCCGCAGCCACTGCAGTACAAGTTCGATCCCTGGCCAGGAAGCTTCCCCCATGGCCCAGCAGATCGCTTCTGTCTTGCCCGCTGCTTCCCTCAGCAGTGTATTTCAGTCAATCTGCCTGTTCTGCTCCCCACTCTGTGTCTGGTGAACCCTCTCTCTTCCCCACACTCCCCATGCCTCTGGCCTACATCCCAGCTTGCATGCATAAATAAATAAATCTTAAAAAAAATTCTCCTGCTGACACAACCTCCCCCACTAACAACATGCCAAATCACAATGTACATTTATTATAACTGAAGAACTTATTGATATATTGACACATCATTATTATTCAAAGTCCGTAGATTACATTAGAGTTCACTCTTGGTGTTGTATGTTCTATGGATTTTGACAAATGTATGGTGAAATATATTCACCATTATAGAATCATACAGAATTCTACAATCATACATTGTCCTAAAATCCCTCTTTGCCCTACTTATTCACACTTCCCTCCTCTATAATTCCAGGCAACCATTGATCTTTTTTTTTTAAAGATTTATTTATTTATGCATACAAGCTGGGGTACAAGCCAGAGGCGTGGGGCAGCGAGAGGGTTCACCAGAGACAGAGTGGGGAGCAGAACAGGCAGATCTACTGAAATACACTGCTGAGGGTTGCAGCGGGTGAGGCAGGAGAGGTCTGCCGCTCCATGTGGGAATCTCCCTGGCCGGGCATCGAACCCATGTTGCCGCTGCCAACAGCCCCACAGTGCAGCTCCCAACCACTGCGCCACCAGGGAGACCAGCAACCATTGATCTTTTTACTGTACTCTTCATTCTGTCTCCTCCAGAATGCCACAAAATTGGAACCACACAGTATGTATATGTAGTCCTGTTAGATGGCCTTTTTTCACTTAATAGGCATTTAAATTTTCTCTGTCTCTTTGTGGCTTCTTAGTATATTTCTATTTAGGCTTAAGTATATTCTTTTGTCTGGTTCTGCCAGTTCATTTTTCCATACAACCACTGAAGTATGCCTAAATTGTTTTAAAGTTTTGGAAATTATGAACAAAGTCACTATAAATATTTGTGTGCAGGTTTTGGGGCATACATATGTTTAGAATTCATTTAAGTGAATTCCAAAGAATATGATTACTGAATTACATGGTAAGAGTATGTTCACTTTTTTAGGAAACTAACAAAGTGTCTTTCAAAGTTGCTGTACCATTTTACTTTCCCACCAGCAATGAATGCTAATCCCTGTTGCTCTACATCCTCACCAATTTTGGTGCTTTCAGTGTTTTGGGTTTTGACTATCTTTTTTTTTTTTTTTAGGAGATTTTTTTTTTTTAATATTTATTTGTTTATACATACAAGCTGGGGTACAGACTAGAGGTGTGGGGCGGCGAGAGGGTTCACCAGAGACAGAGCGGGGAGCAGACCAGGCAGATCAGAAATACACTGCTGAGGGGAGCAGCGGGTGAGGCAGGAGAGGTCTGCCGCACCATGTGGGATTCTCCCCGGCCGGGCGTCGAACTCGCATCGCCGCTGCCGACAGCTCCACAGGGCAGCACTTAACCGCTGCGCCACCAGGGAGGCCCGGTTTTGACTATCTTAATAGATGACAGTGACAATCATTTTTGTTTTAATTTATAATTCTTTAATCATTTAAGATGTTGAACATGTTTGAGTATGCTTTCTTGTCGTCTGTATATCTTCATTAACGAGTTGTATGTTTAGATCCTTTGCCCATATTTTAGTCATATAGTTCATTGTCCCATTGAATTTTAACAGTATTTTGCAAATTTTGGATGAGTCCTTTATTAAATGGGTCTTTTGTAAATATTCTCTCCTACTCTGTGACTTGTTTTATCTTCCTTTTGTCATTGTTTTTTTGCAATCTAAAGGTTTAAATAATAATGATGTCTAGTTTTTCAACCATTCCTTTCACAGATCACGCATTGGTGTTCTATTTTAAGTGATCGCAATATGCAAGGTCATTTCAGTTTTCTCCTATGTTCTTTTTTAGGAATTTCATCATTTTACATTTTATATTTACATCTATGATCTGTTTTTAATTAACTTTTATAAAAGATGTAAGGTCTGGGTCTATATTAATTTTTTGTATGTGAGTGATGGTCCAGCCAGCACCATTTATTGAAAGTCTTCTTTGTTCTAGTATATTGTCTTTGTTCCTTTTCAAAGATCAGTTAACTATATTTATGTAGGTCTACTTCTGAATTCCCTATTTTGTTCAATTAATCTACTTGCCTATTCTCTCACTAACACTCCACTGTCTTGATGACTGTAACTTTGTAGTAAGCTGTGAAGTTGGGTAGTCAATCTGCCAATTTTGTTCTTTTTCTTCAATTTTAAGTTGACCATCCTTACCCATGAACATGAGATATCTATTTCTTACTTCTCATTTGATATCTTTCACTAGAGTTTATTGTTTTCTGCATATAGATCCATATATTTTATGAGATTTATATTTAAGTATTTCATTTTAGGGACATGCTAATATGAATGGGAATGCATTTCTAATTTCCAGTTTCCCTTTTTCATTGCTGATATATAGGGAAGTAATCAACATTTGTTTCAAGATGATTTTTATCCATTGTTTTGAATTTTCTACTTAGAAAAATATACCATTTGTGAATGGTATTTTTTGTTTCCATGTCAGTGTGTTTGTCTTTTCTATTCTTGTCTTATTATACTAACTAGTATTTTTAGTGCGGTGTTGAAAGGAATGTTGAGAGGGGACATCTTTGCTTTCTTCCTGATCTTAGCAGGGGAACATCTAGTTTCTTCCAATGAAGTATAATGTTAGCTATAGGATTTTTAAATAGATCTTCATAATCAAGTTGAGGAAGTTGACCTTAATTCTTAGTTTACTGAGAGCTTTTATCCTGAATGAGTGTTGGATTTTGTCAAATGTTTTTTCTGCAACTTTTGATATGATTATGTGATTTATCTTCTTTAGGCTGTTGCTGGGATGGATTATAGTAATTGATTTTTGAATGTTGAATCAGTCTTATATACCTTATCCCACTTGGTCATGGTAAATAATTCTTTTTGAACATTGTTAGATTTGATTTTCTAATATTTCACTGAGGTTTTTTAACATCTTATTCTTGAGGTTCTTTTTTTTTTAATATCTTTATCCGGTTTTGATTTATGGTTTTCTTGGTCTCATAGGATGCTTTAGGAAGTGTTCCCTTTGCTTCTATCTTCTGGAAGATATTGTAGAGAATTAACTTAAATTATCCCTCATGTTTGTTAGGGTTCACCAGTGGACTTATGTTTGTCTGGTGTTTTCTGTTTTGGAAGGTAATGAATTATTGATTCAACTATAATAGATGTTGAGTGATTCAGATTGCCTATTTCTTCTTGCATGAGTTTTGGCAGATTGTGTCTTTCCAGAAATTTCTCCAGTTCATCTAAGTTAACAAGATGGGCATCAAGGATGTTTGTAATAACCTTTTTATTCCTTTATTGTCCTTTCAATGTCTATCTTAACTATTCCCTTTCTTTAACTTCTGATATTAATAATTTGCACTTAAAAGTTTTTTTTTTTTAACTAAACTGGCTACTTAACCTGACTTTATTGATTCTTTTAAAGAAGCAGCCTTTGGTTTTATTAATTTTCTCTATTAATTTCCTATTTTCAATTTCATTGATTTCTGCTGGATTTTTATTTATTTATTTTTCGTTTGATTTAATTTGTTCTTCTTTTAAAAAGTTTACTAATATATATTCTCATTTCCACTGGGTACATTAGGCTCTGTTAAGACCTCCAGTACTTTAGACACTGGTAAAATAGTTTTTTCCTGTGGGCAGGAATTGATCAGCAGAACTGAATGCTCTGGTGCATTTCAACACTCCTCCCCTAGCAGCAAATCTAAGGGGATTTTCTCTAGTATTCACTGGGACAACTTGGTAATCACCTGGAGGTAAAATTGGTAAAAGCATGGGGGTCTATCTATGGTTGAGTCCCTTTGGAGTTGTTTATACTGAGCCTCAAGAAATTTGTTAAGTATAGTTCAGACTTTCCTACCAGAGAACTGTTTTCCATGGTGGTTTATGCTGGCAGAATTCTGTTCCAGTAAGTTAGGATTCACTGTATCTGTCTCTAATTTAAGGTCAAGAGTTTGCCCTTTCATCTCACTTCTCTGACTATAGAATTATAGTTGATTTTTCATTTTGTTCAGCTTTTTACATGTCATTAGCATGTGATGGCAACTTTAAGTCCCCTCATATGCCAGACTGGAAACTGGTAATCTGGGTACTACTTTTTGAGTCCATGATCAATGCACTTCCAAGTAAGATGTTTGGTTGGTTTCCATTGAGTTAAACATTGTACCAGCACTCAACATTTGATGGATGATAATTCACTAGAAGACAAGGATTCCTTATTTTCACAGTTAGTTACTGAAACTATGAAACAAGGTGCTTTCAAAACCCGGCATCTCAGTGAAAACTCTTTCAGTCTTCAGAGGTTTTGAAAATGATTCACAGGTGTAGCTGGTTTAAGAAAACAGATGTGTTCATGAAGAGTTGTGTGCAAATTGAATTTTTGTTAATTGAATCTTATTCAGAATTCATTTTAGGAGAGCTAGCTATTTAAAATAGCCCTTTGGTAAATTCTTTTCTGAAATGAATCATTTATCTCTAATTTATCTTTTTTTGCAAATGCAAATTTTCATATGTGACACTTTCTTAAACTTAGGTGTGAATTCTAGGCCTGTGTTGGAAGCATAGCAAACTTGTAGTTTTAATAACAATACAACTCATTTTTCTATAATTAAAGAAAATGTTGTGTGGGTGTAGTGTGGTAACATACACCTGAAGGTTGTGATACTATACTTCTCAGTCATATACAGTGCTGTAAACCAGTGTTGCTTCAATTAAAAAAAAAAAAGAAAAAAATGCTGTTTAAAAATATCTGGATATATACTATCTATAGTGTTGTATTTGGAAGCAGAAGTACTCTGAAATCATACACTTGAAGAACAGCAACAATTTGTAGCCAAAAAAAAAAAAAAGGCATTCAGTCAGAATTGGTTAATATAACATTAATAATGGAGATTCAAATGATACTTTAGTAGTGATTATTATTCTATAGGCCAAGTATAGGACCCAGGGATGTGTCTTTTTAACATACATTCTGTACTGCTTAATGTAATAGCATTAGCTACCTGTGGATATTTAAATTTAAATTAATTAAAATTAAATTCAGTTCCTCTGTGGCACTAATCACATTTCAAATGCTCAATAACCACATGTAGCTGGTAAATACCATATTGGATAGCAAAGGTTATGCAATATTTCAATAATCTTTGAATGTGCTATTCAATGGCAATGCAGCCATTCTAAAAACAGGCAGTTTCAGGAAACATTGGTTTAATTACAAGAGGGCTCTCCTTAGAGTCAGAACACTAAGCTTTCAGGCTCTACCGGAGAAATGATTTTCTGTGGTATTTGTTTATTTGTTGTTCTAAGCACCCTCAGGAGCCATAATGATGAAAAATTAAAAAAAAAAAAAAAAAACAACTTTGTCTCTTTCTTAATCTTTATCTGATGAATAATCTTATTTGTCCACTTTATAGGTATGACTATATAATGGAAAGAGTGGTTTTCATTGTTCACATATGAAATTCAGTTTCATTACTTTAGAGACACACCTCAAAGATCACATGAGCAGCCACACAATTATTAAAAAACACGTAAATCATATCGATAAATTCCAAGTCAAATAATAAATTTTGTCTGATGATATTTTCCTAGGGTAAATTTAGTAGAAGACAGGAAATGTGTTTTTGGATTCATATGTTGTATTAAAAGATAGTATAGTACCTCAGAAAGTACTCAGTATTTATAGCTCAGAAGAACTTTGGTTTATAGACTGAAATGGCATCCTTCCTTTCTTTTCATTATAGATAACTAATTTGAAACAGAAAATCTTTGCTCTATATACTCTGTGCCTCAATTGCTCTCTACATAAAAAACGGGATAATAATAGTTCCCACTTCATTTGTGTGTTGTAAGAACAAAATAATAAACGAAACAATACCTGGAATAATACTACCTACACATATCAAGAAATTAATACATTTTAGTTTTTATTATAATTAATACCATCTACAGCATCACACAATTATTTACATAACTGAGACTACTAGCATTTTAGACCTGTCTGTATCATATTATTTTAAAATATAATCTACCAGGTCCCACAATATAAGTAGATTCAGTTAAAGTGCCTGGGATCTAGGCTATATCTGGCAAAAGAAGAGCTGATTGCAAAATCTGTTTTTGTCTTGTCTAGCTGAAATTTAATTCTCCAGGTCAGTCAACCTAAACCTTGAGAAAAAATGGGAACACTGAATACCCAGGTATGGATGAGTCCTTGGGACTCTTAAGGAATTTATAAGCATTAAAAATAGTAATAAGCATTTCTATCTCTGTTTTTGTAAAAAAAAAAAAAAAACTATTGAAATAAATGCTCTATTTGCAATAATTACCTAGATGTGAAGTGACAAAGCTCATGTCTTTTTCTTTTTTTAAATCCAATCTGCTGATGACCCATGATCTGTAAGGCTACAGACTAAATGTCACTTTCCTAGTTGGAGTGCTTACCAGAGATTTCAGTGTTTTTGACAAGGATTACATATTTAATATGGTTATTCTTTAACTTGTTTTCTAAGCCTCCAGCTAGTAGTTGGTCTTGCACTTCCATGTTATGGTCATCTTTCCTTGGTAAGGTCAGTGATTCTGACAGGATGTATTTTTTCACTCTATAAAATATAAATATAAACAGCACTATATCTAACTGGAAGGAAGTCTCATGTGTTGTTATGGTTTTGACAGATAAACCTTTGTGAAGAGTAAAGCTCTTCAAATCCATACTGGTGCATAATCCACCACAGGACTTCTGGTAACAGATCAAAAACCAAAGGAGAATACCATTTTATAAAGTAGTCATTTTTCAAAATGAAACCCTCATACTTAAAATACATTTAAAGATCAGGTAACTCAAAACAATATGATCTGAATAACTTCCCAAGAACCTTTTGTGAGACATATAAAAGACTGCTTTGTTTTAAACATTTCTCAAATATTCCTCATCTCCTATGGAGTCATAACTAAAGACCTTGATTTTGCATGTTCCCTGTTAGTTACCTCCCACTCATCACCTAGTTGATCTTACGGTCCCCACTCCCACCCACCTCGCTCACCACATGAATTTTCCTTATTGGCCTGGCCCCCTTCTGTTCCTACACAAAGCCCAGATTTCATTGTTTTCTCTGTCAAAAGCTTAATGCCTCCTTTATTCTAGACATTATTAAGGAAGCAAGTCAACTGGAAATGTGAAAGACAGGGACATAGAAATTTTTCTTAAGTTTTCCTCTAACCACCTGATTAATATTTTACCAGTAAAAGCTTCACCAGAAATCCGTGCTCTTCTTCCTTCTTCATGAAAAAATTAGAATCTCATATGTTCACTTTTCCAGCATTATCTTATCTCAAGCTGAAACAACATAAAGCATCTTAAACAGGTTCATTTATGGGAATCATCAAAGAAAAGTGAATCTAAATTGACTGTATTACCTGTAGTATTCCCGAACTGGATTTGGGAAGAGGATTACTTAGAAGTTTGATAGTAATGCAGATTGCTGGACCCCAATCTAGAATCAGTATCTGTTAAATGGGGCCTTGGGAATATGATTTTCTTAAATGTTTCCCAGGTGGACTTGATAGTGACTGGACAGACATTTGGGAACTTACTGGGGCCTGCATTCTAGATTCTCATTCAAAATATCAGGGCAATAGCAGACAAAGTGCAGGGCTGCTTTTCAATACTTCCGTGTGCCTATGTTCCTCCAGATAAGCACAGATAATTGAGAGCTGGTTTTTTGACATATGAAAATTATCACAGAAGAATATAAAAGATCCCAAGCAAGAAAGGAAGATGAAATTCTTGCCTAACAGGAGACTTGTTTTTATCTTATACAGCTTAGAAAAGAAAAAAAAATAGTTCAAAGCAATAGCATAGAGAGCACAACAACTAGACTGCTGATGAAAACAGGTTGCTATTTTCCTGAGTCAAATTCAGAGTGCTTGGATCAAGAAGATGTGGTATATATGCACAATGGGACACTGCTTAGTGATCAAAAAAGAAAAACGCATGCCATTTGCAGCAACATGGATGGAACTAGAAGAGATTATGCTAAACAAAATAAGTCAGGTGAAAGATAAATACTGGATGGTGTGACACACACACACACAAATGCACACATGCACACACACACATGCACACCCATATGTGTATATGTATATATGGTGTGGAATATAAAAAAAGCAATGGGTCAGACGAAGACAAACATCAAAACAAACCCTTGAAAGCTGACCATAGATCTAAGGAAGGGGGCGGGGAATGAAAATGGGAGCACAGCACATTGGACTACGGTGGAGGACAACGGTTGGTTTGGTGGTCAAAGAGTTACTGTGACCACATCTGACGGGTCAAAATGTGACACATCCTATGCAGTCAAAATATTTACACGGATGTAAAGCAATGTTATTTCATTAAAAATAATAAATAAACACAAATTCAGATTGCTTTTGCCCTACAAGTACTTGTATAATTTTATCTTTTTCCTGCCTTCTCTTACTTCTCTTAAATAGTGTCACTTGTTAAGTCATCAAGGAGGCACACAATGAGGATGTTTGCCTGTATATCATATCAGCATTAAAACATTGCTCTCATCATTTATACTTGCGTACAGTCAAAACGGAGTGGTAGTAAAAAAGGTAAAATCATTACAACCACAGAGATATAAAATGCTCATGTATTAATGATTTTATTTAAGTTGTTATTAATGAGGGACTTGGCAACTTTTGCAATCAGTTTAAACAATGCATTTATAGATCTGGAATATTGAAATTAACTTGCAAATGTAAGCAAACTAGCTTTATCCTTTTCCTTTTTTTTTTTTTTTTGGGCGGAGCGGATCCCTCTTCTGGATAGAAGTCATTTGTGTGTTCTGGGCCTCCCCAGTGGCGCAGTGGTTAAGTGCTGCGCTGTGGAGCTGTCGGCAGCGGCGACGCGAGTTCGACGCCCGGCTGGGGAGAATCCCACGTGGTGCGGCAGACCTCTCCTGCCTCGCCCGCTGCTCCCCTCAGCAGTGTATTTCTGATCTGCCTGTTCTGCTCCCCGCTCTGGCTCTGGTGAGCCCTCTCGCTGC
>PVIJ01015730.1:0-35286 GCA_004024925.1 Scalopus aquaticus
TTTGCATTTCCTTGATTATAAGTGATGTTGAGCATTTTTTCATGTATCTGTTGGCCATTTGCTTTTCTTCTTTGGAAAAGTGCCTTTTGAGCTCTTCTGCCCATTTTTTGACTGGGTTATTGGCTTTGTTTTTGTTGAGTTGTGTGAGTTCCTTGTAAATTTTTGTTATCAGTCCTTTATCAGATGTATTGTGTGCAAAAATCTTTTCCCAGTTGGTAGGGTGTCAGACGTACCTAATCTTAAATCAAAGCAACTGAAAAAAAATTGTTTTTAGAGACTAAGTTTTGGGGGTGTCATATCTCACACATGTTCTCAGGGGTAAGAACTTGGAATAAGTGCACACTTATTAGACACTCCACAATATCATGATTCTCTGCAGTTTGTATTAGTGTGTTGTATATTCAATGCTGTTATTTGTAGATAAAGCACTAAAAGTGCCGGAGAAAAAAATCACAAATGATTCCAAGTAGTTTCACATGTTTTGACATCATCTCTCATACACTTATTGTGTGAGAGCTAATTTATTTCACAGAAACATGCATTTAGGTTGATTCTGCTTTTGTTGAAGTAGCGATGTTCTTAAGAAAACAATCATAGAGCTCCTTGAAGCACTTTTTAAATGTCTATGGTTTAACCCACTCCTTTAAGGATTAGATAATGAGTGTGATAGGATCGAGAAAATTTGCTATATCCTCCTTATTCTCTTCTTTTTCTTTTTTTCCTTCACATCATAAAGTGTACTCTTTGGTAAAATATTAGGTAGAAACTTTTATTTAGTGTACTAATGCATAAAAAAAAAAAGGTGCTACTAACAATCTGAATAGCAGGGATTGCCTTGACCCAGTGAGAGAACTTTGACAACCAAACTTTCTTCTCCTCTTGCTTAAACAAATCTATTTCCTTCCAGAAAGTAGAAAAGACTTTCTACCTGGGATTGGCCAAGGGTGGAGAAAATACAGAATGAAGGAATTAGGTGAAGGTGGGGTGGTGACATAAACAATGAGCTGATAGAAGATATCCTTAGACACATTTTCAAGGAGGATACTATAGACAGAATAGTTATTTGATGGGAAGAGTGAGGCTATATTACATCATAGTTTGGATATTGTATGTGTTCATTTCTAAGAATGACCCAGATATCTTCACAGCATTCAGGGCACTGTGAACTCAATAGAGTGGTGTATATACATATGCCTGCACACACATACAACACACACACATATGTGTGTGTGTTTATATATATAAAATATCTTTCCATTATTTCTCACTATCAAGTTGTAAATGCACTAATGTAACCCATTCAAATAATGATGAATATATAGTATTCCACTAATGCCTGAATACTGAGAGTGCTCCATAAGTATGAATGATTAACTTCATCATTTAACTTTAGTGTAATATCTTCAAATATAAAGATATGAATATAGTAATTCAATAAACTTCAATTATTCAGCATCTAACTAAATGAAATTTTTGCTTTTAATTTACAATTCATTCTTAATGAGATAAGCTCAAAATAGGAAAATATTTTATTGGAGCACTCTGAAATTAAGGGAATTCCTTCCCTGGATGTGATTCTTTAGGGATTCATAAATATATACTACTAGCTCTAAAACCAAATCTAATAGCAGGAAAACTCCTGGAAGTCAATCAACATTTCCTTCTTTAAATCAACAATAATTACAAATATTTTTATAAGCTTGGTATTAGACTGGAAACTATAAAAGAAGACAAAACAACAAAGCTAGACCCATGAAGTTACGTCTAGAGAAAACAAATTTTAAAAAATGAGTACTGATTATTAATGAGTAACAGAAAATATGAAAATAACTCACAACTAAAAGGGATTTGCAAACAACAAGGCTTGAATGACTAAGTCTCTGGACAGATTGCTACATGTCATTGTATCTGAAAGGACTACCAGTGACTGTCAAATTCAGCTTTTTTTCCCCTGAGTCATTGAATAAACCTCTTCTTAATGTAGTGATAGAATCTCTGATAATAAAGAAGCATTTTGATCCCTTTAGAATTGGAAAGGTTCTGAGTAATAAATGGAGCAGAGCTAACCATCTTTTTTTTACTATTCTGGGAAGTCTCAGTTTTGTTCCAGGCTTTGGCTTAACTGTATGGGTTTCTTTTGGTTTCCTTATTTTGTTGTAGCACCCTTGGACAAATTACCCTTATCTCATCACTTTTCTAAATCTGTAAATCTGAATTTCACCACAGTCAACACTTACCTGCCTCTAACTTGTTGCCACTCAACTACTTAGGTCTCTATGTGATTAATGAGACTGTGGCTAGAGACTCACGTAAAATAGGGTGATTTGTCTCTATCAGTAATAACATATTTTTAAGACAGATACTTGCTGTTGATACATGCATTTAGTCTAATTCTCCTTTTTTAACTTTAGTATTGCTCCATACTGTGATCAGTGGTATTTAGGTAGAAAAAAATCATACAAGGCACTAAGCAAATGGTGAAATTCATTATTTTATTTTGTTTAAAGTATTACTTAAAGTCAGATAGGCTAGATTTAAGAATGATTTTAAATAACAGATTAAAACCAAAGTGTTTTTCTGGCTCATCTATTATACTCCCTGTCCCTTCAGCTATTCAGCTAATCAGAGTTAATGTAGTAATATGAAATTAATGTAGGGATTATGTTTCAAGTCATGAATTGGTGCCAATAGATTGTAATGTAATTACTTAATCAGTTTTATTAGACTGACTTTAAGAAAAGTTTGGAAAACCCATGTAATATCTTGCAGTATAAGCAGAGTCAGCACTAATTCAGATGTGCACTCAACTTATATTGAGGGTAGATAAGTGATATTATCAATAAATTCAAAAAACAATAACTGAAATAATGTAGTCTACATGGGGTACTTTATTGACTATAATCAGTATTCAAAGTATGATGTTTGGTATTATTTTTTAAGAAATAAAAAGCAAAAAAAGAAAAATCATATAGTGCTTATCTTAAAAATGGGAAATGCAAATTTAAAAGTGAAATGTATTTTTGTGAAAATTAAATCTAAACAATTGCCACACATAATTTCACATATTTAAAATAATGGTAAAATTCTTTTTTAAAAAAGATATATTTATTTATGCATGGAAGAACTTGGGTGTAGGCCAGAGGCATGGAGGTGAGAAGATTGACCAGAGACAGAGTGGGGAGCAAAACAGGGGAATTTACTAAAATACATTGCTGAGGGGAGTATCAAGATAGACAGCAGAGGTCTGCTGCAATTTATGTGGGTTAGCTCCCTGGTCAGGGATTGAATTTAGGCCACAGCTGTGACAGTGCTGAGACTTAACCCCTTTGCCACTAGGGAGGGCCAGGAATGATAAAACTCTTGGCTTATAGTCTAACTTAATTGCAAAAACATTTCCACCATTTTAAACTGAAATATAAGATCAATAATTAAGTAATCAAATACTTATTAAAGCACCACTATCTCTTTCAAATATTGGAATAGATGCAGAATGTGAACTGTATTTTTGAAACCAGTTCCCCGTTTTATAACTCCTGAATGCGAGGAAGCAATATAAAATCTTGGGTTTTAAAATGAAAGTGATTTAGGAAATTAATTACATTTTTGTATTTTAATTTATGTCAGTCTTCCTGATCTAAATGTTAATACTTGAATTGTAACTTAGCTTTCCATCTGTAGGAAAGTGTTATGAGAAGATGTAGTGAATATTGTTGTGACTTCTTATAGTGAAATGTTACTTGAAGCCCTTTAAAATATAGGTTAAGTCATCAAAATAAATATTAAAAAAACATTTGGACAGGTTTGACTGTCAAAACTCAACATGATGCTTGTGAACTACATTTTTAAAATTTGGCAAAGACCACAAAAGAGACTCATTGTCTGCCTCACTTTCAGTAACTTGCTTCATTCCTCAATCATTACTCCTTTTATCCTTTCCAGAACTGCATGCAGAGTTGTTCCCTGATGATTTTACACTGTTCAATTACATTTTTTTAAAGCTTGGAGTAAACAACACATATCATTTCTGTGAAAAAGCACTCAAAGAGTCTTCTGATTTATAGACTTAGTAGTTGAATTAGTCTCTAAATTGGGCTGTGTTTGTTCTGTATTCCTTATGCTTGCAGTATCAGAAAGAGTATGTCTTGTCACTTTTATGGAAGAATATAGTTTTAAAAGGAAAAGGATAAAGGAAAAAAAGAACCTATGCCATATTCACTGCCACATTCAAACTTGTACATGGACTGCCTCAGAAAGTCACAAAGTTAAAAAAGAAATTAGTCTTTCTTTCCCATTGAAACTGTCTGTTCCCTAAATGCCTGCCTCTTCATCTCCCTTTTGTTTATGCCTCTGAACTTTCTTCTTGGAAGCTATTGATGTGGTGGTTAGAGTAAAAACTTGCTTTAAGCACTCATCATACAAATTAAATTTTAAGTAAAAGCAATTGGTATTGCTGCTGAGTAAGTTCTTCCTGTAGATTGTTCAGACACTCTGCAAAATTGCCTGCTGACCTACTCCATGGGCCAGAGATGCCAGTGGCCTGTTAGCCAATAGTATCTATCATAGGTGACATTTATAGTGGAGAGCTCTGTGCAGTTGTGCCAAAAGTACACAGCAACTGCAAACAGGCTATTTGGGATGAGTTGATTTATTAAATTATATGCTTTGCTTTCAATTGAAAAATGAACATCCTAGAGAAATAAAGTACTCCTGAAAACCAAGCTAGACAAAAATTAAAATTTGGAAGCAGTAAAGATTCTTTTTATTTTGGTAACTGGATATGAAAAAAAGCTGAAAGGTGGCATATACACATTTATGAAATACAAAGCACACCCCACATGTTAATCCTCAGATTAGTGTTATATTGTGTGTGGGATCATTTCTATTTTACAGATGAGGAAATTGAGACTTAGATATATTAAAAAAAATCTGTGTTAACTATTAAAAAGGATAATCTGCTTGAAACAAGTATATATTCAGTCTGTTTTCATGTTTACAGGTTGAAAATATTATTTGGTCTCAAAGAATCTTATTTATAAATCATTCCCTGGGAGAGGAAGTGATCAAATGTATGGAATGATTGCAAGGGTGACCAAAAAAGTTTCTAGTCACCCAAAGCGCTCATTATATGGGGAATCTGTACTAGAGACTAATGCAAATAACCCAGGATAGACATAAAATAACATAGGACTTGGATTAGATTGTGAAATTTTGAAACTGAAACTGACTTAATGATTCATCTAGGTCTGCTTGTTTCTTTTACCTGTGATGGATTGAAGGCCACGAGAGATGACATTTTGTTTGTTTGAGTTCATAATAGTTTTAATTTTAGACTTGGGAATAGAAACCTAGACTTAAAGTTCATGTTCTGTCCTTGTTCTAAACTGTTTAACTTTTCTTAAAATAATTTATAAAATGTGTTATGTTGAGACTTTGGTGCATTCATTAGTGCTGTCTCAGGTCCTTTTAGTGTGACCTGGTAGGGAGTCTAGCAAAAGTCTTGTGAGAAATATAATGAAACTTAGTGATGCATGAATGAGAAACAACAACAACAGGATTATTAGAGTGATTCTTTAATCTAAATTTTACTCAGTCTCAAAACTTACATTGGAGGGAAAAGTTATCACTTGTAGAATGCTACTGATGCCTGGATTTAAGCTTTCAATATGGAAAGTGAAAATAATCGTAGGTTGGGACATCATTATATGTAATCTATTCCCTTTGGATCTTTACCCAAAATATTGTAGGTTTGACTCTTAAAAAATGTCTCCCAATGAGAATTCACCTTAAATTAAGTCATCTTTTTGTGCTCTCAATTAGGGTGCAATGTTTGGAGATCCCTTTTAAAGATGTGACAGTGGAAAATATAATCGTCCAGAATTCGCTCTTTGGAAATCAATTGGTGGCCTAGAAGAGGTGTTCTGCTAGGATAGCAGCGTAACCATGAATTGCTGAACCTCTGCTTCAACTTTGCCTCACAAGTGTGATTTCCAAATTTTTAAATTTAGAAAGACCTATCCTACCACTTCCAAACTTTGGTGGGATCAGTTTGGAAACACTTGAAAACACTGCCACTTAGAAATGCTGGAGATAATGTTAAATGCATAAGCTTAAAAAAAAAAACAAATGTTAAATTTGTGAATTCTCATATTATAACTTACCAATCCCCATCTTAGACTTATGTTAACTCAAGCAAGAATTATAAATTGTTAACACCATGATTATTTTTAAAATCATTTTCTTTGAGTATTGCTGTTAAGTCCTTGCTTCATTTTCTACCTTTATGTAGTGATTGACTAATTGACTCATATGGCCTATGACCTTTTATCTTTTTTTTTCTTTAAAATACCATAAAACAGGTTTATGTAAAATGCTTTTTAAAGCATAACCCACTTCTACTTGAAATTTGAGTACAAAATATCTAAACATTTTTACGTGAAAAAAATAGAAAAGGTTTAAAGAAAATGAAATATAATAATGTGCAAAGTAATGTTAAATTTCTGTATTTTTCTGGCAATTTTAGCTGACAAGTTTAATCTTTTTTCTATCAGATTATTTGTTTAAATTGTGTTCTTCAGATAGCTGTGATATTTGAACATTTCCAGTATGTAAAGTCAAATATATATGAACCTGAGATGGAATTTCCTTAGTGTTTTAAATATCTAAATTCAAATTAGAAGCTTCAAACTTTATGCCTTAACTGACTCCTTGGTCAAGTTTCCAGCTTTCATATGCAAAAATCATGTGCTTGAGAGCGCTTGATAAAGTCCTCTTCAAGTGACTACCTTAACTTGGACTGTTGTTTTCCCCCAAAACAGTGAGGGCTGGAAAATTAACATTTAAGATTTTTTTCCCTAGTGCTGGGGAGGAAGTGTTTCAAGGGAGTGTTAGAACTCTTGAAGTCTTAGCCTGTGTATTTGTTTGGTGTGGTGAAAAGTGCATGATGGTGGTTTTCTAGAGCAAGGATATTCATGCAATTGAATTCATTTAGTTGGATAAAAGGATAATATATAATTCACCATTGCCTATCCCTTGAACTTTTTGGAGCTAACTTGGACCAACCTTCACTATTACATAGTCCTCTCAGAGTAGCTGATAAACCCAGAAGAAAAATGAGCTTAAAAATCAAGAAATAAGACATTTGAAAACATCATAACTTCAGCAAAACAAATACACATCCAAGATTTTCAGATTCTGTCAGAAATATAAATATGCTTAAGAATAAATGTAAAATTAGCTTTTAAATATGCCCACATTTATAAATATGCCAAAATTGATAAATGAAGGTATTTCCAATATAAAATAAGATCAAGAAAACAAAAATAAAACTGAAATTTTAAATTTGAAAAATATAGTTGTTGAAATGCATCATTCATGATAAGAATAGAAAATACTAGTAGACCTTTACCCATTGAAAATGAATTTGCAATTAAAAGTCTTCCACAAAGAAACAGCCAGGTCCATATGATTTTACTAGTAATTCTGTCAAATATTTAAGAAATTACACGAATCTTAATTATTAAGAAAATGGAGAAGAAAAATGATTTCCTAGTCAATCCAAGGCCAGCATAGCCATGATAGCAAAATCTGATTTTGATGTTTTACTTAATGATGAAATATTGCATGTTTCACCCCTAAGTTTAGAAAGAAGTAAAAAAATATCTGGATACATCACTTCTGTTTTACATTCTACTCAAGATTATAGCAAGTGCAAACACACTCCACCACATTGATAAGGATAACTCTTCTGTGCTGAAGATGCATTTGATACATACTTTTATGATATTTCTCAACCACTAGTGTTATAATTAACATTTAGCATCTATTAAATTTGGATGTAGGACATTCAGATTGAATACTGACTAATACTTCTCTATATATCCAATGCCTAGTGTGTCAAAGGTAGCCACTGAAAAACAATATTTGACAACTTATTACTTATTAATATTTTGATATCCTTTTTAACTCTTTTGCCCACTGTCTTTCTGTAGTATTCATTTGGCAGAACTCCATTTCTGCTTGGAACTTACTCTGCCTTTTACTGCCTGGACCCAGACACTAAGAGCTCTTAGTGAAATCTTACAACCAGAAAAATGATACTAAGATTCTCATGACTGACTTCAATTGAACCATCATCATGACTTTCATTCCTCTTAGATTTCTCTAGACAGATCAAATCATTCTCCCACTCACTTCAATCTCTAGGGTGAATCATCCATCTAACTTCTGATTGTCTCTAGCCCCCTGGCTGGTCTGTCCTGCATATGATTATGCTTCTTGGGAGATAAAATTGAAACCATCAGACAATTAATTCCCCATTATGAAATTTCAAAGTCTACCTGTATTTAGAAAATTCCTTACCATATTAAAATTGAGGACAAATTTCCTTATTTTGGATCAATTATGCTCTAGATGCCTCCTCCTAAATTCCCCAAAGTTTGTACTGTCGACGAGTTGTCTCTAATTTTATATCAAACATGCTCAGTTCTGCCCTGCCTTAAAACAAGAACACTGTCTGAATCCTTTCTCTATCTTCTCAGCCAAATTCATGGGCAAAAAAATCTATATTCATTAATGTTATTTTCTTGCCCCTCCAATTCATTAACCTTCAACTAGATTTTACAACATTTTCATCAATTCTATTCTCATTGGGGTCAGTAAATGCCTCTAGTGTACTTTTTTTTTTTTTTAACTCTCAGCTACTTTAATTCTCACCTATATTGAACACATTTCATCACTTCCTCTCTAAAACAAGTGTTCTCTCTCTCTCTCTCTCTCTCTCTCTCTCTCTCTCTCTCTCTTTCTCTCACTCTCTCAATTAATTGAAGTAACATTGGTTTACAACGCTGTATATGACTCAGAGTTATGGATCACTTTGTATGTATGTTACCACACCAAACCTACCACCAAGATTCCCATGGTCCCCAATCATAGTCCACTGGGCCCCTTCAACCATGCTCCCCACCTTTCCTCTCTCTCTCTGCTAGCATCAATTTTATATTCAAACTTCTAGTGTTTGTTATTGATTTGATTCTATTTGATCCTGTGGTTTTTCCCCTCTATATTCCACAAATAAGTGAAATTATTTGGTATTTATCTTCCTCCTTATCACATATTTCACTCATCATTATCCCTTCTAGTTATTGCAAATGTCAAAAGTTCATCTTTTTCAATAGCTGAACATTTGAACAGTATTACATTGTGTATATATACCACAGCTTCCTAATCTACTCATCTTTCAATGGGCAATCATGTTGCTTTCATAGCTTGGCTAATGTAAATAGTTCTGCAATGAACATAGAAATGCATCTGTCCCTTTAAATTAGTGTTTTTGCATTCTTCAGGTAGATACCTAAGATTGGAATTGCTGAGTTCTATGTTAGATTTGTTTTCAAATTTTAAGAAACCTCCATACTATTTTCCACAAGGGACAGGTCAGCATATGAGGGTTCATTTTCTCCACGTCCTTGCCAACACTTGTTTTTGGTCTTTCATTCACTTTCATTTTCTCACATTCATTTGGACATTCCTTTCCTGTCCTGTACATAAAAGTTAAGTATTCAAGTCTCTGGTGAATTTTCTATGCCTTTTTTGTTTGTTTGTTTGTTTTTTGACTATTTCCCTAGGCAATTAGATCTGTTCCCTTAATGGTTATAACCAATTTGCTTGACAAATTATATTCCAACTCAATTTATGTTTACATTACATTTTCTTTTTATTTCTACATCCAAATAGCTGCCTACTTACATAGTCACTTAAAATTAAGTTTTCATGTCTTTGACACTGACCACTCAAGAAACCAAAGAAAAGGATAACATTTAGTTTTTGAAGCTTTGAATTATCAGTTCTAAGCACAATTTCCAAAATAATGTCATATACATGGTAGCCAAATGATAATTAACCAATTAAAGGAAAAATATTAATAAAAATTAATAAAATTTTCATAAGTGTTTTTGCAATTTTGGTGAAACAAAACTTGTTCAACATTCATTAAAGAAACTAAAAATCCCTTATTAGAGGGTCTCCCTGGTGGCACAGTGGGTTAAGTGTCAGCACTATGAAGCTATCCGCAGCCACTGTAGCATAAGTTCAATCCCTGGCCAGGGAGCTTCTCACATGGCACAGCAAACCTCTGCTGCCTCGCCCACTTCTCAGTGGCCAGACACCCTCAGCAGTGTATTTCAGTCCATCTGCCTGTTCTGCTCTCCACTCTGTCTCTGGTGAATCCTCTCACCTTCTCTCCCACGTCTGGCCTATACCCCAGCTCTTGTATGCATAAATAAATCAGTCTTTAAAAAAATACCCTATTAGAGAACTATTTTCTCAACTGCTAAGTCTATAATTAATAACTCTATCTCATGATATTTTTAGTCTTTTCATACTTTTTGAAGTGAAAAAGACTTGGACTGTTTGGTATATATAGCATGTATCTACTAATATGTATATTATAAATATTTATAAATATTATATATTAGTATATGTTTTATATATAATTAATATTGGTATATGTATTATATATATTATATGTGTACCAATATGAATTATACACAATATAATATATATGTCCAGAAAGAAATGATATATTTACTAAAGCATCTTAGTAATGACATTAGCTGACATCTTACTGCCATCACCATTCTAAACACATTATGAAAATTATCACATTTTACTCTCATGACAACTCTATAAGGAAGATGTTATTACTGTGATAATCCTATTTTCAGCCATTACTCTAATCTCAATGTGAGAGCTCCTCCAGTGGAAACTTTTGTAAACACATTTTGGCTGTTAGAGTTCACTCAAATTTAAAATGTTCCTAACTGAAAAGATTTGCTTCTCACATAAAACCCCTTTTGCAATGTACAGAAATTGTTAGTGTTTGTACTCTTTGAATCCTAAGAATGAATAAAAAGAAGAATTCACTTTGAAATGAAAAAAAAAAAATTAAAGCCTGGCACCTCATGAATAAAACTAAGGTGAAACGGAAATGAAAAACAAGAACTGGGGCTCAGCCAAATACCTTGTTTGCTCATTGCCTTTGAAAAGGATGAATAAAAAGGGACTTGCTTCCACCCATTGCACAGTAACCTGCATATGTTGCCTTGTGCATACAAAAGTGAGACTAGAGCACAGAGAAATTTAAAAAGTGTCGGGATTGAAAATTAGATCCAAAGGGAAAAAAAATAAAGCTATAAACTCCAAATTTTGCTAAGTCACCTTTAAAAATTACACTGGTAAACACTGAGATTGTTACTGACTTAAAGAGGCCCTAATCTATAGCACCCTGGTGTGCTGAACATGAATATAACCCTGAAAATTTTTTTATTAGCTCTCGTTTTGAAGATATTTCATATAAGTCATTTTATGTTTCACCGTGTCAATTTATCCAGTAGGACTGCAACGACATCCTAAATCAGCCTAGAATGATGTAATATTGTGTCGCATTGCATAATACCACTATGCACACATCATCCAGAGTTGATTACATCATTTTCTGATGCAATGCAATACTACTGCCAGGAGGCTGCTGAAGTAAGCTGACATCAGCAGTGCACTATAGAAAACCCTGTCGGAAAGGCTGAGCATTGAAAATAGTTCAGACTTTGTGCGAGACATTTGAAGCTACTGTTCCATAGAACTACTCTTATTTTATCCATTTAGGCACAATACAGAACAGTAATGCCTCAAAAGTGCGTTAATAGCATGGACAATTTCTGCTCTATTTGTGTGGAAGTGACCTTTGCCAACCATAAGGAAAGTATCACTTCTCAAGTGAAGAAGGCTTATCATCTTTACTTCGGATGCAAGGTTGGTGAACAAGACAAGCCTTGGGCCCCGCATATATGCTGCGCTACATGTACAACACAGCTTTCACAGTGGTTAAATGGCAAAAGACCCTGGTGGTCCAGGGGTTAAAGTCTCAGCACTATCAAGCAATCAATTCCCAGCCAGGTCTGGCACAGCAGACCTCTTCTGTCTTCCACACTGTTCCCCTCAGCAGTGTATATCAATAGATCCACCTGTTCTGCTCTCCACTCTGTCTCTAGTGAATCCACTCACTGTGCCTCTGTCCTATACCCCAGTTTTTGTATTCACAAATAAATAAAAATAAATCTTTTTTAAAAAGTTAAAAGTGTTTTGCATGGAATTTAATTTTATGAATAAACACAGGGAAAAACATACCTATTCAGCCAATAATGAAGGACATAAATAATATTGCAATTGGATGGACTATTTTATAATAGTTTCAGATACACGGAAGTGTGAAAATATTAGATTTCCAATGTAATTCTCCCCCTTCCCTGTTTCTCTACTGTTAACATCTATCAGTATAATAAATTTGTCACAGTAAACCAATATTGATACATTATTATTAACAAAAGAACATATTTTGTTCAGATTTCCTTAGTTTTTTTTTTCCCACTAATTCCTTTCTTTTTCAGTTCCAGGATTTTGTACAGAATACCACATTATAGTAGCATGTTTCCTTAGGCTTCTGTATATTGTGACAGTTTCTCAGACTATTCCTATTTTTGATTAGCTGAGAGTTTTGAGGCACATTAGTCATATACTTTATATTTTGTCTTTCAATTTAGATTTGTACTATGTTCTTCTCATGGTGTCACATGTTCGCCATGGATTTTTGGGAAGGAGACTACAAGGGAAAATGCCATTCTACTCACATCATAGCAAGGATATGTGGTATCGATATGACTTATACTCTTGCTATTAACCTTGATACCCTGGCTGAGGTAGTAGTTCTTAGTTAAAGTTAAGTACTTTTCCCCTGTACTGTACTTTTTGGAAGGAAATCACAATGTGAACCCTACAATAAAAGGGAAAAAACATTTATGCTGATTTTTTTTTTTTTTTGAGAAAGGAAATTCTACATAGGTAACTTGGAATATTTCTGCTTAGGAGATTTGTCAATTCTTCACCAACTACTTATTCAATTGTTTATTTATTGATCATATATCTTGGGTAATAATTCAATACTACATTATTTTTATTCTTGCTCAATTGCTCCAGCTTTGGCCGAAAGACGTTTTGTTTAGAGTATTTCATTTGTTCATGTGTATGTTCGAACGTATCCTTACTTTTTGTTATACTGATAGTACAGCTTCATCTTTGATATCCCACACTCCAGGACCAGGATCTATAATTCTAGGAGCCATAGTCCCTTTCATTGAAAAGATGGTATTGGGAAACCAAGAAATGATACTAGGTACTGTGTTCCTTGTTGCTGGTGCACAAATGTGTTTTTTAGTGTGATTAGATATGTTATATTATAGGAAGACAATCATACCAACAATTTTCTTCAAAAATTAACAAACCACATGTGACATGAAGTTTATGTTTCATAAATTCATAAGGGCTGCCAATGATATTACTAAAGTAATATGGGCAAGAAGAAAAGGAAACAATTTAAAGCATAGTTTTATATTTCACTGCCTTTTAGAAATTTTTATAGAATTCATGGATTTTTATAGAAAAAAACTAATCTATGTTTCCACAATGATTAGTAGGTGCCTCCAGAGGAAATAGCCCAGGATAGAAATCAATCCAATAAATTGTTAAATTTTGCACATGTAAGCACATAAGGACTACTGAGCTATTTTTATTGAGGAGCTATGAAATACTATTTACGAGTCAATGGATTATATTTAAAGAGGGAAGCCGAACACAATGGTGATTTAAAAATAAAGAATGTGAGCAATTATTGCCGAATGATTAGTATATCTTTAGATGATGAAACAGTTTTCAAGCACTTCAAACTATTTTATAGTTGCAAATTTAAATAAAGAATATGCAACCTAAAAAAAAAAAAAGAATATGCAGACTAAAAAAAAAAAAATGTGCAGACTCCAGTGTACTTTGGTGATGGGCTATGGGTATTTTGGTGGTGGGTGCAGTCTGTTAACAAAACCTGAACCGGGACCTCCTATACTTCTCATACACAGACAGCGATATAATATAAATCAATGTTACCTCAATTAAAAAAAAAAGAATGCAGACTAAAGATAGGGCTATACATAATATATAAAACTTAACAAAGTCTTGTTCTCACATGAAGCTAATTCAGAAGAACCTTATATCCCTAGGCCTCAGGTTCTTAAAAGTGTGGTCTGGAAACTCTTGCTTTTCCTGAGACTCAGAAGAACCACAATTTCAAAACCATTTTCAACAATACTAAGATATTGTCTTTTTAGTTCTGTACTTTCAAGAGTTACTATGGAGTTCTTTGGAGATTATATTACTCTCTGAGGACAAAGCCACTAAATGGCTAATTGTGTCTTTGCATATTTTGTGGCTTAATGATTACTGAGTTAAAGTTATTAATGCTGTAGTGTCAATAAACATAACTCAAATAAATTTTTTAAAATTGGGATTTCTTGACATTTTTAAGAAAACTGCTGGATAAAACCAATTACTCAAGAAATTAATGTATGGATGCAAGAATGAAAGCCTGAGTGTCAGTGCAGAGAAATATGAAGCAAAATTAAATAGTTTGGATTTTAGAAAATGGTCCAATTCTCAATTCTAGGAAAAGGGTGATCAAAATATAAGAGATGCCACTTTTACAGGGTATTCCAAACTAAGGAGAGAGGGAAATAGAAAGGGAGAGGAAACAGAGTGCATTAAACTACCAACACTTGAAATAACAGTGAATTAATCACCACAGATCCTATAGGTATAAAAATAATAATAAATTATATTTAGACATTATGGCAACAAATCCAATATCTTGGATGATATGGACACAATGCTCAAGACACTTATCATACCCAAGGGTTATAGAATACACATGAAATAAAAAACAAAAAATAACTCTATAACAATAAACATGATTTGTTAACAAATCTCCAAAGACAATTTCAGGTCCGGATAGTTTCACAGATAAATTCCATTAAAACTTTAAGCAAGAAATAAAGCCAAACTTACCAAGCTATTTCAGAAATTAGAGAAGGCAACATAAACCTGATACCAAATCTGACAAAAACATTATTTAAAATATGACAGGCAAATATTAAGAAACAAAATTCCTTAAAAATATTAGCAAACATGAGATAGCAATACATAAGAAGAGAGTTTATAAAAGGTACACAGGAACTTCCCTTTGTATACAATTACCTGACTATAGGCAACCCATGCCCTTCATTTCTCCACCTGTCTAATTAACCTTATAGCTGACAGCCTCTGCCATATTTGCAAATCCAATCTGTTTTACCAAAGGATACTTAGTTGTCATATCTTCCTGTTCTAAGAATTGGAATTTATTATATCCATACCCAAGGATTTGAAAAATGAAATATTTAACTATTGAATTTATCTTCAATGCACAATGAGATAATTTAGAATAGATAATTGTTTTAATTGAAAAGATTTTATATAAAAGACTTGAAGTAAAATTAAATAAAATTTCTAGGTTACAAGACTTTAGAAATTGAGATTAAGTTTTTATAAATTATCACACTAACTTTACCTAAGTGCCCAGAACAGATGAGAGGATCAAGAGACTGTGGTACATAGACACAGGGAATATTACTCTGCAATCCGAAAAGATAAATTTATGCCATTTGTGGCAACATGGATGAAACTGGAGGGGATTATGCTAAATGAAATAAGTCAGAAGGATAAAGATAAGTACCAGAAGATTTGTCTTACATGTGAAATCTGGAGAAACTAAACAAAGGATCAGACAAAGACAAACTGTAAGACTGACCCTTGAAAGGAGACACCATAGATCAGAGATACTCGGAGGGGAGGGGAAGGAGGAAAGAAAGGGGAAGAGTAGACAAGTGGGGAAGAAAGTTTGATATAGGGTAGTAGAAGACTGTGGACACTTTGGTTGTGGGAAAACTCCTGTGACAGCACCTGAGGATAGAAATTCTATGTTGTAAAAAAATAAACAGGGATATTTAGAAATAAAATAAATATTTAATTATATATATGTACAGAAAGTCATCATCCTATTAAGAACTGCACTTATGTAAAAATGTCTTAAGAGAAAATTCTTCTCTTCTTCTGTACTTCCAAGATATCCTAATATGTACATTTATACTGGAATTTCATTATATTAAAATAATCTACTTAGCAATCAAAAAATAAGTTAATTCACTTTGCCAAAGTGTTAATTATTCTATAGTATTCACACTTAACAACTGTGCCATTTTCTTTCAAATATTCCATATTCTCATTGTTTTATATGAGTATGGGTAATTATTATTTCATCATTTTATTGAGTATCTATTATACTATTAACACTATGTAGGAAATATCTTGGAGTGATATGTGCTATGAATAAAGGTATTGAGGTGGCGTAAACATATACTTTAGGCATAGAAAATAAGAAACAAAGTGATGGAAGGGATTATAATGAGCCAAATAAGTGAGAAGTAAGTTTTGAGGTGGGATAAAGGATAAGTAATGAGCCCTTTGTAATACAAGGGGAGTTGCATTCTAAGTCACACTGAGAATGAATGCATGATGTCTGGGTCAAGAGAAGATTAGAGTGTTTTAAAACAGTAGAAGGTTGGTATGGCTGGACATGCTGATCGAGGGGAAAAGAAGTATAAGGAGATGTCAGAAAGGTAATCTGGAATAATTATTTGGAATGTATTGGCAAACTATGATCCATAGGCCAAATCTGGCTTACCACCTGGTTTTGTATATTATGAGTTTGTAATGTATTTTTTTTAATTTACTATTTTTAAATTGTTAGTGGGAATTGAAAGGATAACATGATGTGAAAATTATATAAAATTTAAATTTAACTGTCCTAAAAAATTTTCTGGAGCACAGTCATGCTCACATATTTACATATTTTTATGGTTGCATTTATACTATATTGACACAAACCATAGGGATTTCAAAGCCTAAATTGTTTACTATTTGGTTCCTTACAGAAAAATGACTTACTGACCTCTGCTTCAGGATATTCTCAGGTCAGGTGGGAGAAAGAATGGATTTATTTAAATTCAATGGGATGTTTTTAGAGGTTTTAAAGCAGATGAGCAGTAATTCGATTTGCTCATGTGCAAAATGGGTAGCAGTTGGATAAATTGATAAAAGAGGTGTAGACATACTAATTAGGGGGTTAACACCATAATCCAAATGAGAGATGATAGTAATTTATGCTCAGATTGTGGGAAAGGAGCTCTGCAGTAGTAGATGGATTTCAGATATGTTGGATATAGAACCCATGAGACTGAGGATGGATGGATTCAATGTAGGTAGATGGGTTAATGGGAGGAGTCATGGATACAACTTGATTTGGGTTGGAGTGACCAGGTAAATAGTGACACCATTTATCAGTAGGAGGAATGTAGAAGAGGGCCTCTGTTTGCTTTGAGTAGTGGATAGGGAGGAAACAGGAGTTTTATTTGGATTTCTGTGTATAAAATCCAGAGGTAGAAATATTATGTAAGCTGCTATGTTATAGGAATTTATAGAGGGTTGATTTGGGCTTGAGACATGAATATTTGCAATATTAGAACAGAAATGTTATTTAAGATCAGGGAATAAATAACATGTAGCTCATCTGGAAACAGAAAGGAAAATAGAAGGGAAAGGCTCAAGATCAGCTCTTGAAGTAAGTCAAATTGGGAAGCATGCCAATTCCAAGTTATTATTTCTAATTAATGGCTTACCAAATTAATCATTACTTTAAATTACTTAAATTTAGTTTACTGATTTTTTTTTTTAATTTTGCAATCATCATTGCATTTTAAGAAATATTTTCCTTTTTCTTTCCCCAGTTTTACTGCTGCTCTAGTCAGAGACTGAGGGACAGAGGAATGGAGACAAAAAAATTGTCTAAAATACTTAGGAGGGCCTCCTTGGTGGCACAGCAGTTAAGCGCTGCTCTGTGCAGCTGTCAGCAGTGGCGACACGATTTCGAAGCCTGGCAGCAGGGGAAATTCCCACATGGCGCAGCAGGCCTCCCCTGCCTTGCCCACTGCTCCCCTCAGCAGTGTATTTTGGTCCATCTGCCTGTTCTGCTCCCCTCTCGGTCTTTGGTGAAGCCTCTCAGCCCCACACCTCTGGCCTGCACCCCAGCTTGTATGCATAAATAAATAAATCTTTAAAAAAAATACTTAGGAAATGAGACACTAAAAAGTCTCCCCTTTGAAGGGGAAGTGTGTGCTTGGGGAAAACCATGTCAGCCTAGGTAAGAAGGACAGAAAAAAATCAAATAAAAGGTTGTGAATATAGAGGAGTTGATGGCTCAGACATGCAGTACCTGAGGGCACAATCAAAGACTGGGGAGGGTTAGGGAAAGAGGCGAGATGAAGCATGGAGACTCCTGATTGATAAGTCCTAGTGAAAACCGACGTCTGCAAACCGGAAGCTCCTGTCTCAGAAATAAACATGGATGTCAGTGTTCTTTCTCATTAGTCAGCTAGATGATGGTGTGAATCATTGAAATCATATTCTTAACAATTAGCTGATTCAAAAAGAGTTCTTTTTATGATTGTCTGAAAGGGGCTGCTTCTTCCTTTGAGTCTCAACTGTGTGGCCATTAGAAGTAATACTATATAAAAACACCAACAATAGTTTTCTTTCTATTTCTCACAGGTTTTCATACAGTTGATCGTGGTCATAGGGTTATTTTTTGCTAACTATATTCTTTTCCAGATGTACAAACTAGTATCTTGGCATAGAGCCCATACTGCTTCATTTCTGTTTATTACTCATTTCTGAAATGGGATGTGGAAAAAATTGAGGGCAATCAGCAATTTTAGTTTTTAAATTGAAAGTAAAATAATTTCTAGACAAGTGCCCCATAATTATTTGCACTTTCTTCTTCAGGAAAAAAAAAAAAAACAGTGAGTGAATCCTCATGTGCCAGGTTCTCCTTATTTTACAGACTTCAGCTCATCTGACCAGACAAAAACTGCCTGGGTGATTGCTCTCTTTCATTATCCCTTCACCCTCGTGTTTTCAGGCAGTTTTTCTCTAGATCATGTGAACAAACTGTAGGAAGACAACTAGTATGGTGTTTTTCTTGTAATCCTATACCTCTCACTATGCAGCTGGAACTTGGTCTTTTTAAGGATGTCCTTTGCTTCTCTCCTGAATTACCCATTCCCTTAGAACCATTATTCTAACTAAGGAACACTTCTTTGTAACTTACTTTTGATGACATTTATCCTTTAAATTAGGTCTGGGGAGGTATTTGTTAAGGGGAAGATTAACAATGCCTCCCTTACTTTCTATCTGCAGAATCATATTTTCTCCAAATTTCGCCTGATCTGCTTCAAAGTTCACAAAATTTAAAAGACATTTTTTCATAGTTTTTAGTTTGGTGATGAATTTTTCCTCATTTTTATCTTTTTGGTTATTTTTGTTGTATTTGATGGGTTGTACTACGGTGTAGACTAAAAGTGCTTTAATTTGCCATACAGTACCAGGGATTCTAAGAGTAGAGAGGCAGTGCAAGTTAATGGCCAAGAAAAAAGATTCAGGAGACAAACTTTCTTTAATAACTGAAAATCTTATTAACTGTGCAGAAACCTTTTCATATAATCCCTTTTTATCTCTATAAAAAGCATGGTAAGAATATCTGCGTCTTAATATTAAGACTGACTAAGCATGTATAAAGCATTTATCAATAGAATAGGGTCTGGTACACAAGAAATACCATGTCATTGTTAAGTATTAGTGCTATTGTTATAATTATTACACTTTAAAGTTAATTTGATCTTGATAGCTTTGGTTTTAGTTTTCTATTTCAGTTTGTCTAACTGGATAATAGCTTCTTCAAAGGTAAAGGATCATATCTTATTTTCTTTTTCACTTTTGTTTGCTTTATCATGTGTTTCATATTATTGGCAATCCACAAATATTTGTTGTATTCAAATAATTAAGAGTCAGTGACAGCTTAAGATCATTGAAAATAAACTTGAGTTTATTGAAAATCTGATCATACATATTTTAGGAGGCCCAGTCTTTCTAAATCTACAGAACTGGTAACTTTGCTCTTTAAGTCTTTTGAAAGCAAACACAGAGGAATAAATAAACAGGTACAATATTGAAAATCAGTAGCCCTTTATTTTCTCTTTGATGTTGACTGGTTATAAAATATGCATCACAGGTATAAACTTTAAAGCCTAGTCACAATTGCTTGCTAACATTTTTTATAAAAGAAAATGCTTTGTGTGTGGGTTTTTTTTCTCCACCTGATAAAAATAGTTTTTGTCAGAAATTAGCCAGTTAGGAAAGCATCAGACAAAGTGAAAATTAGTGAATTATATTATTTTTATTCTAGAAGAATTAACTTTCAGCCAATTTCAGATTGGTTCTTCTGTGGCCTTAAAAATAACTTCTAGTAAACAAATATTCCATCAATCCTCAGCAATAGCACATTTCAAGGTCAAATCTTTCTTTAGATTGGCACTGGATTTGAAATATTGAAAATCTTATAAAAGTAACATTTTCTTGCTGCTTATCTATAAGTTATGATTGATCGATTCTCCTGCAAAATGTAGTTTTATTAGAGCTAAACAAATGGCCTTCATTTTGCTTACCACTGCATTAACTTTAGAACAATTTAATTTATTCACAAATACTATGAGTTACAGATATGATTCCAAATCCTAAGTGTGGAAATAAATTATTTTTTTGCTTATGGGAAGGCATTTATAGATTGTTTTGGATTGAGTTATATCCCCCAAAGAATCATATGTTGGAATCCTGGTCCCTGATAACTCAGGATGTGACAGGGTTTGCCAGTGAAGTCTTTGCAGATGCAGTTAGTGAAAATGGGGTCATCTTGGGTGGGCCCCCATGTCTGTTGTGCTTATAAAAAGGAGAAATTTGCACATAGACACCACATACCCAAGAACACCATGTGAAGATTAGATTTATACTGTCATAAATCAAGGAACTACCAAAAGCTAGGAGAGAGGCCTGGGACAAATCCTTTCCTAAGGTGACTCTGCCAACACCTTGATTTAGAACTTCAAGCTACTAGAATTATGAAACAATTAATTTCTGTTGTTTTAAGCCACTTAGTTTGTAGAACTTTGTTATAGCATTGCTAGCAAACTAATACCTATATAATAAATAACTAACCAGTTAACTCTGTGATTCCAATAATGCTTCTATATGTTATTTAATCTGCAGTCAAGAAATTACTGCTGTTTGGATCCTGAAAGACTAACATTTGTAATGAATTGCACTGAAAGCCAAGAGGCAGGTCAGCAGTTCAAGTCCCGTACAACCTCTCAGTCAAAGCCCAACCTAATCCTTCTTGGCAGTAGATGCACTTGGGTCCCCTTTGATTGTTTGAGAACAGAGCTGTTCTCTAGTTACTTCTACTAAAAGCATTTAGCCAGATGTTGTGTTTCTTTCGCTTCTTGCTAGGTTGCTTTTACTCTTTTGGAAATACAACGTAAGAGCATTTCTAAAGAACTAAAACAGAAATTTCACCTTGTATTCATATTTATAAGGGCCTTACATGTAATGCAGCAACCGAGATGATGTTAAGAAAAAGATGTATCTACCTAAAATCTGAATAATTTAATTATTTTCCTTTGGATTTCCCAATTAGGAATATAAATACAAATACACACATATATATTTATAATATGTGCTATATATATGTATATATATATGTTATTTTCTTATATTTTACCTTATATATCTTTTTTGTTTATTATAATAAGCCTACAGAGTATTCATTTTAATATAAAGTCTGACAATGTCTCCATGTCATAAAAGTAGCTATTGAATATAATATTCTTATTTGAAGTAGGGTTTCCACCTTCCACATGAGCATATGTTTCACTTTGATTCTCTAACCAATACAGTTCACAGCATTATTCATTTTGAGTTACATACATCTGTTGTCTTGTTATTTCACATTCTGTACATTCAAAGAGATGAAAGAGTAAGTTGAGAAGGAAAAAAATTCTTTCTTTTTTTGTGGGACCAACCATCACTGCCATTTACTTTAAAGTTTAGGAAATATTTCATAGGAGAAATAGAAAACCAGCATGTGAAGTAAATTTAAATAACTAGCTCTTACCTATATGTCAGATTCAATGAGAGGAAATTGCCTTTCTTGTGAATAAACCGCTATACTTCTCTAAGAAGACTAAGTGTAAGTAAACACTAAAAGACTCTTTTTTTAAAAAAAAATACAGTGCTGTTTTCTTTTACATAATTCTATATCTTCCCTGAAGTTCTGGGACCATCACTCCTACAAAGTGAAGATGCTCAGTAATCTTTCTGCTGGCTGATAGGTATGAGAGACATGCTCTGGAAATGTTAACCAGAGAAACTGTGATGATATACTTTGTTGGGGACTGAAAAGAAGACTGGAAGAAATCTTAAAGTCAGAGAAGTAAGGTTATCCAAAAATGCTTGGAATTAGGTGTGCAGGGTGATGTGTGGGAGGATTGTGAAAAGCACCAGGACCCTTAATGGTCATGAAAGAAAAAGCAATATTTTTTCATGTTGATTTTCATTTATATTAGTGGATATTATAAAACAAATTTCCAGAAAGTCAATAAATGGTTTTAAATATAACCGTTCATCTCTCCACTTTTATTATAGATACAATTGCACTATGTCATTTTATTCTGATCTATTATATGAGTAAAATAACACATGTACAAGAACATTGCTATTGAGAAGATTTTAATTGCAAATTATCTCTAGTTTTGGAGGAAAAAAGACATTCTTGATAATAAAAATCCAGAAAAACATCTAAGATTTATAATTTTGCTACATAATTTTTGTCATCTAAGTCATTTTGGCCATAGCAGCTATATAAAACTTTGTGTTTCTATTGTAACCTTATCCCAATTTATGGTGAGCATTCTGAGAAATTCTAAAATGACAAAAATTAACAGCAGAGTGGTAACAGTTTATCTATAAGTATTAATAGTTTAATTGATTAACTGAGCCAATCTTGGTAAAGATTTTCTAATTGGATTTAGCAAAGTTTATATAAAATATTCAACTAATTTACTCTTCTCATCATTTTGTTATGTAAAATGAAAACCTTAGGTACTGTTTATCTATAATTATGTGTAGGATAGCTGAGAATTAGATATTATAGAATAAAATATTCCATTATTGAAATAACAACATATCAAAAATTTGTCTAAAGCAAGAGATAATTCTTTACAACGCTAAATTCTTTTTCTATTTCATTATACCATTTTTCTCCTTTCTGTTTTTTTCCTTATCTTTCATTTCTTTTCCCTTTTCATAGTTTACCATGTTAATTTTGCTTTAATGAAGTGTTATGTAAGTACCCATAGAATGAAACTGGTTTCTTCTGGTGCCAGTTCGCAGTCCTGAAAGTCTTTGAAAGTGTTCTCTTTCAAAGGAAATTATTTATTTTAAGGCAGTAAGAATTCTGAGGCAGAAATTTCCCTAAGGAGAGTGAAGCATTTAAACATTTCCTTTAGCTTATAATTGTCTATCCATGCACAAGAATTGCTGTGCTCTTCTTCTTTGACCCCCTTTCACATTGATTTTTGGAAGTAGTTGAACAGTCTAGCATTTAATTCTTACAAATTTGCCAAAGTGCAAGCTGTGCACAGTCTGCATGCAATAGCTACTTTTTAGCTGCTTAATGCACTCTCATTTTGAATATTTTTTTTTCCTTTTTTAAAGTAATAGTAATGAATCATTTCCTAAATTAAACTGAGGTATTTAAAAATGATTCAACAAATATTGTTAAAGGCCATTATTCTGACAGTGTTTCCATAGTTAAGAGATAGGCTTTGGAGACTTTTCTATCATTTTTATTCCAATTTATTTCACTCATACTTTCACAACTCTGTTCCTTATTCACATTATAATTCCAAGGGGTAAAAAAAGACATATATTGAGTTTTTCATGTGCTCATTTGTTCTTTGAAATAAGAAATGAAACTCTCATTTCTTAAAATATTCTAAAATTTACAAATATAAATTGTGATTTGTTTTAATATCATCTATTATGTTTTGTGGTGCTTATTATAAATAGAATTTATTTTTCCTTTCACAGATGTGGATTCATTATTTTGCTTGTTTGTTAAAGACGTACCATTATTTTATATCCTTGTTTGGTTTTTCACGATAGAGGATTTATCCCTTCAGGTGTGGTCACCATAGTTTTTCTGCCACCAAATCACCCACCCATAGCCCTCCACCATAGTTTATTGTGCTCTCCTTGCCACGCCCCTCCCCCTCCCCTTTCCCCACTCTTCCCTTCCTGGATGCCACAGATCTATGGTCAGCTTTCAAGGGATAGTTTTAACGTTCGTCTTTATCTGATCCTTTATTTAATTTCTCTATATTCCACATATAAGTGAAAACATCCTTTATTTATCTTTCTCCTTCTGGCTGTGAATACATTTTTAATATGATCAAGTTGAGTTGACAAGAGTGTTATGCTGAATGAAAGATTTTCTGTCACAATGTAAAACAAGTGAAATTTATCATTCTTTTTAAATGGATATTTTATTTAGTAGTCATTTTACAAGAGAAATTGTTATGAACTATTAAGTTGTTTCCTTTAACATGGCACTTATAAAAGTTTATGTAATTTTTTTATTTTTATTTATGCGTACAAGCTGGGGTACAGGCCAGAGGTGTGGGGCGGTGAGAGGGTTCACCAGAGACAGAGTGGGGAGCAGCACAGGCAGGTCATTGGAAATACACTGCTGAGGGGAGCAGTGGGCGAGGCAGGAGAGGTCTGTCACGCCATGTGGGAATCTTGCTGGCCGGGCATCGAATTCGTGTCATAGCTGCCGACAGCTCCACAGCTCAGCACTTAACCTCTGCGCCACCAGGGAGGCCCCAGGTTATGTAATTTCATTGGTTGAACTTAAGTACAGTACTTATGTTAAAAATAATAAATTTTATTGAAGAGTCACAAATCATATAGCCTGAGTAAGAAAACAAAAACAAAAACTTTGATAGCATCAGATTTAATCTCATTTTACGAAGGAGGTAGAATTAGTAAGCATAATGATGGACAATTAAATTTTGTCATCTTCCAGCTGGGTATACAGTTTCCTTATCTTCATACTTTGTTCCATCTTTTCCTCCTAGGATTATGCATATTCAAATACCAAACAAAAAGACAATTTTCTTAAATTACAAAATAAATTTTAATTCTTCATGTTCCATTCAAATTTCAATTTTAAAAAGAGCTTTTTTCTTTTTTCCACATTGTACCTTATGTATTTTTTCACAAACTTGAGGGCATTATTTGAGATTCTATTTATTGGAAAGACTTCCCCCCCTCTATAGAATTTCTATTACAACACTGTTGAAAAATCAGTTGACCTCATATAGCTGGACATTTCTTGTTCTCTCTATTCTGTTCCATCAGTAGATTCGCCAACCTATTTTCCCAGTATCACACTCTGTTGGTCATAATAGCCGTGAAATATACCTTTAAATTAGGTAGTATTGATTTCCCTTTTTTTTTCTAATTTTCCAAAGTTATTTTAGAATATTCTAGGTCATGTACAATTTTAGAATTATCTGATCTTTCCTAGTGCCTCCTTCCACCAAACAAACAAAAAACTCCATGAGATTTTCTACATAGATGACTTTGTATTCTATGAATAAAAAACACAATTATTTCCAATTTGTGTGCAGTTTATTTATTTATTTTTGAACCGTTGAACTGACTAGAACTGTTACCAACCTGGTAACCGTAAGTTTTTCATCTTTAGCCTGTTTATCATTGCTCTGCTCCCTTTACCTTTACTTGTAGAGAAAACCAGAAATCCAGGCAAGACTGACTGAAAGCTAAAGAGAGATGGAAATAAAACAAGAGTTAAGCCATACCTCTGTACCATACACATTTACTCTCATCATAGTAAAAAACATGTCCACCAGCACCGTGACAGATCCTGTCAGGAAAAAACTTGGAAGAAAAAGAGGCATGAATGCAGTTTATGGGAAACCTGCTATTTCTCTGAAATTCTGCTGATGCTCACTATTTAGCCACACCCTTTCTGAATCCTCCTCTATACATGACCTTGCTTCTCTCCATTTCAGGGAGATGGCACTTGAGACAGTAATGTGCCAAGTGCTCATGTTTGCCTGCTTCTGATTAAACCTGATTTCCTCCACTACTTCTCTGTTAAGTTTTGGCTTCTGAATGATAAATAGCCAGATCCCCAGGCTTGTAACAGAACATTTAATACAATGTTTAATAGAATTTGTGAGGGCAGTTGAGAAGTTCCCTTCTATTTTTTTAAACTGATATTTTTATGAAATAATTTCTTTACATGTATTTAGATTATCATATGATATTCCTTTTTAAGTTTTTTAATATGAGTTTTCATATTAATATGAGTTCTGACTGTTTGGAGAAGGCATTCTCTGCCCAATCTGTGTTTCACCCATTGTTCCTTCTAATAACTATTCTTTCTTTGGCTGTGTATATTTTCATTGTTCACATGTACTAATCCAGCTGAATACTTGAGGAAGACTTTCTGCAGACTCCTGGAGTTATTTAGGTCTTTCCTTTTCAGCCCCCTTTCCTGAGAACTCTTTTCAATTCTTCATCTGATCTTTTAGCACTGTCTCTCAACTCAGAAAGACTGTGCTCTTTCTCCCTGCATTTCAGCTTGGAAACTTTCTCTAAGAATAATGGGAATTATAGGAACCTCATCTGTTTATTATATCTGCAGGATCACTAGCTACATTGTCTGATGTCCAATGACTTGTGTGCTACTGTTTCATTTGCCTGTCAGCATTTTAGTTGTTCCAGCTGCGAGGTACATCTGGACCTTGTTATTGCATCTTGACAAGAAACTGAATGAGGGTTCCCATTTATTTATTTTTCTTAAGAACAGAGAAAATAACTTAGAATAGTCACTATCACAGAAGAATGGGGTGAGGGTAGGAGAAATAATGACAGGTTGTCAATTGGATGGTGGTGGATGACACCTAGACATTTTATGGTGGGTTTGGCGTGGTATAAATACTTGTGGAGATGTGAAGCTGTACTCCTGAAACTTATACACTATTCTAAACCAATGCTAACTCAATTTAAAAAAAGAGCACAGGGCTTCCCTGGTGGCGCAGCAATTGGGCGCTGCGCTGTGGAGCTGTCGGCAGTGGCAACGTGAGTTCGACGCCCAGCTGGGGAGATTTCCACATGGTGCTGCAGACCTCTCCTGCTTCACCCGCTGCTCCCCTCAGCAGTGTATTTCCGTCTGTCTGTCTGTTCCGCTCCCCACTCTGTCTCTGGTGAACCCTCTCACAGCCTCATGCCTCTGGCATATACCCCAGCTTGTTTGCATAAATAGGTGACTCTTTAAAAAAAAAAAAAAGAGCACAACTGTTGTCGTCTAAGCATTGAGAATAATCAAATTGAAAGAGACATAATAATTAGGTTTTTGGCATTTTCTTGCTCTATACCCTGTTGCACTTGTTTTCTAGTCGGTATACAATATGACTTTCTTGTCTACATTCAAGGCATGTTCTTAATTCTTGACTCAAGGCATATAGACACAGTGACTGTTCTCCCAGGAACTTTAGGTCCTTAATTTGTGCAACATTTGTAACCTTTTGAATCATGAGTGGTTACATCTCAAGAATGTGTTTGTTTGGCATGTCTTCTTATTTACAATCAAATGGTTGTCTTAAAAGGTTATTTGATATTTAAATATTTCACATGGAGAAAGTGATAATAGAAAATTCTTTCAAGGTGTTTTCTGTAAAGGAGCAGGGAAATTTGATCATGACAAGAGGGAACTTAGGATGAGAAAAGGATTACATTTCTTACAATGGTTGATATTTTACACTTTTTCCCTTATGGAAATGATCCATAGTGAGAAGGAGATGATGCTGGAGATAAAAGGGGAAATTGTGAAGCAAAATCTTTGAGAAAAGAACATTGAATACCATTATAGTTTCTTAATATATTCACATTTGGGGGGGGGGGACTTTCATTTTTTTAGTTAGTAACCTTTTCCTATTTAGTTTCATTTGTTACATATGTATATATCTTTTTAATGGATATGTAATTTTCTAGAGTAGTTGTTTACCAAAATTTACTGCGCCAGTTTTCTATGACTAGGCATTTAGTTGTTCTTATTTTGTTTTTTGCTTTTATAAACAGTGCTCTGATTAAAACTTTGTGTTCTGTAATATATATTTTCACAAATGAATAGAGAAATAGAATAATGTTTATAGTAATGTTATAATGCTTAGAGTAATGCTTCTTGTCCTCATGCTTTTTATAGTCTAGTGGTGCAGATACACACAACGTCATATTCAGCATTCATAGCAGGGCTACAATTATAGACTACCAGAACCATCAAAGATTTCAAATTTAGAGAGCTCTAATGGTTCTAGCAGTATAAACTTGGGCGGTTTTCTTAACCTCATTGAACCTGTATATCATCTTTATCATTGTTTACAAAGTGGGAATAGCTTATTTTTAAGGTTATTGTAAAATTTACATCATGTCACATATATTATTATCTAGTATATAATAACTATTTCAGCCATAAACTCTTATAATTAGCCCCTTAAAGCCATCCCTTCTTAAATCCACAGTTACTTTGTTGTGATAGGTACCATGTGCATATATTTGCCATTCTAATTACTCTGATAGTGAGGGTCTGTGTCCCCCATTAGATTGGCTATTAATGTGTCCATAATAAACAAGGATGCTTACCTCTTAGTAAACATTTGCTTATTGAATGAACAAATCAGCAATACATTTTCATTTTCCTCTTTAACTTTCTTGGGCCCTACATAACTACATCTACTTAGTTAAAAAATAACTTCTGGAAATACTCAATATACAGATTGCCTTGAAAAGGAAGCATTAAGTATTTGCAAATTTATCTTTAAATTCATATATTACTGTATAGTGACTGATACTCAGGTTATTCATATTCCTTTACAATTTTTAAATTCTGACTATGTTCACCATTATCAGTTTCCACTTTCATGTTACATTTTACTGAACTTTTGGTGTTAATTATGTAATAGAAATTTGTGACAAATAGAAACAAAAGTGAAGTTATGAGCACAGTGTAAATAGATAATGTTAGGGGTAAAAAATGAATTTCATTATTTAAAAAATTAAACAATTCCATGTAAAGTCAATGTGTACCAAGTAAAACAATTTGTAATTTATTAGTCAACTGAAAGTAGTTAGCTTAGAGGAACTTGCAAAAAGTAATAATCTCTGGCTGCTTAGCTGACACAATAGTTTTAAGTAATATATTCTCCAAAATTGAATGAAGTTTGAATGTTCTTATTTGTTTTCTAAAATACATATAAAAAAATCTCTATGTTCTAAAAAAAGTTGTAGGTTTAAGATAATTTATATTTCTATCCTGAAGAGACCCTTATCAGGTTAAATGTCATTTAAAGTCCACCAGAAAGATTTTAATCTATCATTCTACATTGGTACTTTTGTTGTAAGGGAACTTTTTACATTTCACAGAAATGTGAGGAGTTTTTGGCAGGAAGTGGCAGCACATTACTAAAAGGTCATTACACATATTTTCTCAATAGAATTCCTATTTTCTCAGGAGAAATTACAACTAAAAATATCCTGTTTGCTTGATTGAAGGAGATTAAGAAACTACTTGCTTATCAAATTGAAATTTATTTTTTTTATTTGACTTCCATGAGAAGAAGTTAAATGGCAAAAAAAACCCAAACCAAACCAAAACAAAACAACACGTCAGACTTAGACTTAGGAAACTCTCAGGCTTTCTTGGATACAGTCATCTTGGGGGAAATGTAATAAATGTGAACTTTTGGTAGTCATAAAAATAATTGTTTAAATTGAACTAATAGGAATAAAATATACCATTTCATGGAAGGAATGACCAAATGATACCTTGAGAGTGTGACACAGGTTATGCATTTTACAATTCTTATCACTTAATATTGGTTTCACAATAAATTAATTCCTTTCCAATCTTTTTTTCAGCTCATAAATGAACTAGGGAGTTTTAGCCCTGCTGTCTTTTTATTTATATATATATTTTTACTCAAGTACATTATAACATTATATAAGTTTCAGATGTGAGTTATAAACCAACATCTGTATATACTACATTAATTTCACCACTAACTTGATTAAGGATGCCCCTACATTATTGATGCATTATATCATCATTTGCATCATAAATTATTCCCTTCAAATTTGGACATAAAAGAACAATATTTATAGCTGACTTCCCCCTCCCCCCTTTTTACTCTTACTTGTTCTTCGTCTACTTGGAGAGAGATCACACCATTTGATGAACATGATTGGTCTATGAGTGGGATAATTGTTTTAGTACATGTATATCAGACTATATTCTGTTGCACTTGGATTTGTTGATTGTTATTTGAGACTTAAGTATTTTACCACAATCTGGCATATAGTGGCCAAAAAATCTTCACAAATTTCTGGTTGCCATCTCTCTGCATTATTTCTAGATTGAATTCTATTTCACTCTAATTTCACATCTATTTTCTTTTGACTATATCCACAGGTCTCTCATATTTTTCCTTCTTTGCTCCCCAACTCTGTGTTTCAAATAATTTCTATTCTCCTCTATTTCAATTTAAGATTCTTATGTCATGGTAGGTCTAATATGCTATTAAACCCATCCACTAATTCCATTTCCAAGTTTCTTATTGGATTCTATTTTCTATTCCAATTCTATTGAGACTTATTTTATCATCCATCTTTTTCTCTTGAACATATTATTTCTTAAATTTCTTGTATGCTAATGCCGATATTTTGAATGTTTTCTGATTTTTCCACTGGTATACTTGTTTTTCTTATTGGTTATCAAATATATTTCAGGAAATTTTGATATAATATGTCATATAAAGGATGGTATTGTTTTATTCCAAATTAGAGGTTTTGAAATTGACTCAGCAAGACATAAAGTTGAGGATAATCACCTTAATATAATTAAGTTCTATTCTGTGATAAAACTGGGTGGTATTGTGATAAGATTTAGTTTATACTTTTCCCTAAGTTTTAAGTGTACAGTTAGTATTACCATCAAGGCAATTAATAAATGTTTTTCTGTCTAAAACAAGGTTTCTCAAACTCAGCACTAGTGATATTTTTGGCCCACTAATTCTTTGTTTTATTGAACTATTAATAATATGTTGTGACTGTAGGATATTCAGCAGCTTCTCTGACCTCTATCCAGTAGATGCCATTTGCCCCCATCCACAATTGCATCAACCAAAATGTCTGTAAAGTTTTCAAATATTTCTTAAGGTTAGGGTAAAAGCAACTCTTGTTGAGAATCACTGATTATTACTTCTTTTCAACATTGTAGTGAAGGTTATGCCTAGTACAGTAAGTTAATTCAATAAGATAATAAAAAAGTAAGGCCTCTACTTTAGAAATTGATAGATATAGATACTATATTCTTCAATGGCCTGCAAGCAATGACACCTCAGTATCCATAAGGATAATTTGTGCCACAATCGTTGTTTTACAACATCAATCTCCAATAAAAGGAATCAATGGTCCCTGGAGAAATGGCTGATTTCAATATTGAGCAAAAGAAAGAGAAACATGAGATTGGACTACCTTATAGTACCAAAAAGAAAGGAGGTGATGAAAAAATGGTAGAGACATGTCAAAAGGACACAGGAACCAATTAGAAGCAGGACCCAGTAGTCACATCTGAACTTATGATAGATTAAAACACACAGAGTAAAACAAATCACCATAAGTATATGATGATATATGAGTAAATAAAAAATAAATAATTGCAGAGAAAGGAAAGTTCTTTGTTGTAAGAATCAAACACCACTTGGTTAGCACCTCAGAAATACTTATTGCAAACATGAATCATTAGCAGTTGTTAAAATTTAAAGGGCAAAAATATGAGAAGTCATTAGACATTTACATAATCTCAAAGTATATTCCTGTAAGATACCAATTATCATGGAGGAAAAAAAGTAATTTTACAATGGAGATGAGGGAAAAATGAAAGCATAAGAAATGAGTGAAGTGTGATGGTTGAAATCTTCCCATATTTTGTAAATGATATAACTATATAAATTAAAGAAGTCCAGAAAACCCAAACCAGGATATAATTCAAGCTAAGCTACATATAGATACAGTATAACCAACTCACTGAAGACCAGAGATAAAGCAAAAGCCTTTGAAACAGTCAAAGAAAAAATGGTATATGTCAAAATATAGAAATGATGATTTAAAGACCACATATATCTCATCAGAAATCATGAAGAAGATGGTGGCACTTTCTAAAAGAGCTTGGAAAAAAAAACTCTGTCAATAGAGTTCTGTATCCAGCAAATGAATCTTTAAGGTATAAAGTGAAAATTAAAAAAAACACATTTAGGCAAATAAAAGTGAAGAAAATTTGTCACCATATGACCTCCTCTACAATAAATGCTAAAAGAATTTCCTTAGAATGAAATATCAGTTAAAAGACAAGGATGATTCCTTACAACATCCCTTCAACATTGAACTGGAGATCTTTGCCACACTATGATAAGGCAAACAAATGTTTTTTTTTTTTTTTTCCGAAAGAAGTAAAACTGTAATATAATTTTCTACTTAGCTAATCCTAAAGAATCAACAAAATTTCTATTGTGTTTAATATGTCAATTTATGGAATCTAAGGACTCAAGATCAATATGCCAAAGTCAATTGCACTTTAATTTACTAATAAAAAAATGAAAAGTTAAATTTTAAAACCAATTTCATCTTCAGTGGCACCCAAATTCATATAATATGATTAAGAAATTTAACAAAAGTTATTTAATACCTTTCACTGAAAGTTGCAAATCTCTGCTTAATTAATTGAAGAGCCAGAGAGAGAGAGAGAGAGAGAGAGAGAGAGAGAGAGAGAGAGACAGAGAGGAATTAACTGTGCTTATCATGGACTAGGAGATTGCACTAACCCTCAAATTAATCTATAACTAGCAATAACATTCTATTAGACTATTTTTAGTAGATACCAGCAAACTGATTTTTAGGTTTCTTTTTTTTTTAAGATTTATGTATTTATGCATACAAGAGTTGGGGTGTAGACCAGTTGTGTGGGGGGGCAGGGGGCGGGGAGAGAATTCACCAGAGACAGAGTGGAAAGCAGAACAGGCAGATTGACTGAAACACACTGCTGATAGAGCAGTGGGTGAGTGAGGAGAGGTCTGCTGTGCCATGTGGGAAGCTCCCTAGCCAGGGATTGAACTTGTGCTGCAGTGGCTGCGGATAGCTTCATAGTGCTGAGGCTTAAACCCTCGCGCCACCAGGGATGCCCTGATTTTTAAGTTTCTGTGCAATACCTGAGGTTTTGAGTAAGGAGAGCAGTTTTTAAAATATGGATCAAGAAATTGACAAAAAGTTAAATACATCTGGAACATATAAGTGGAATAGAAAAGGAGTTCAGAAATATCCCCACACATAATTTGTCAATTTACTTTCCACAAAGTTGTCAATCTCATTCCATTGAAAACAAAATGTTTTGCAACTAGTGATGCTGAAACAAGTGGATATATGTATGGATCTCTATATGGAGCATTATTACAAACCAAATTTACCTAAAATGTATAATAATCATAAGCAGAAAGCTTCAAATTATATAATGTCTATAAGTAAGCAAAGGAAAATAATCTCCATGACATTATGTATGGAAAGATTTCTTAAATTATATGCAGAAAGCACCAACCGTATTGGTAAATTGGACTTTATCAGAATCAAAAACATTGGCTCTAAGACTGACACTGGTACAAGAATGAAAATGCACCAGAGAGTGGAAAAAAAAAATTTGCAGCAAGTATAACAGACAAGAGATTTGCATATAGATTATATATGTACAACTTAAAAGAAGACCAAACAATTTTAAAGAGAAGTGTCACATATGTCAGTTAGCACATAAAAATTACTCAACATAAAATACCACATGACTTAACTCATATGTGGAATATGAAGGGAAAAAATGGGACAGAAAAAAATTAATAAAACAAACCTTAGAATTCTGACCGTAGAATTCTGGCTGCTAGAGGGGAAGTGTGAGGAGCAACGGGGAGGGGGTTTAGTCAACTGGGTTGGAGGATTATGGGTGTTTTGATGGTGGTTGTGGTGTGGTAACATACATCTGAAGATATGTGAACCTATACCTCTAAATCATATACAGTGTTATAAAACAAAACTTGCTTCAATAAAAAAATGTAATTATAATAAATTGCTTAAAATCTGTCACTAGGGAAATACAAATGTAAACCATAATTAGATATCACTATACACCCATTTAAAGGCTAAAGTTAAATAGTAAAAGGCTGACAAGCCCAAGTTTTGACAGGGATGTGCTAACAAGATACTTAGTTGCTTAAAATACTTAAATGTCAGCCCAACACTTTAAGATTTACATGTCTTCATATACCAGTTTGTCTTGGTTTGATACTGGCCACCTGATATTATTATGAATTTACGTTCACTTTAAGTGGAGCATTCTCTCAATTCTTCTTGCCTCGGTAATCTTTCTGCTAATATCTCCATTTCTGTTTCTCTTTATAGAAAGGATTCCTCATTATTTTTCTAGGCTTAGTTTAAACATGAGCGTCTCTGGAAATCTACCCTGGCTTCTCCATGAAGAGTTAAATATTTCCCTTTCTGGGTTATTCTAAATCTGTATACAAAAATCTCCCATTCTTTAAGTCATTGTATTACCACATTTCTATTATAATTACTTTAAGTATTTATCTACCTATCATAGACTATAAATCTTCGCAAAAAAGGGATCTTTTTTAAACACATCTATAGCCTTAGGAATATGAAGAGTGCTTGAAACATAGACTTTTATAATTGATTATGGAAGACTATACGCTCAACATTTATAATTGTTAAGTAAATACAAAGTATTGGATGCATTGGCTAATTGGGGCATATTGACCAGAATATCACCATTTTAGAGATCACACAAGGCAAGAGGAAGACATTCAGGAGAAGATTACAAATATTTTAACAATAATTCTTTGTGTAAAATTCTGGTTTTTAAATGTGTATGTGTGCCTTGAGAAAGAGCAGAGATTCTAAAGTTTTTTTTTTTTTTAAGATTTATTTATTTATACATACAAGCTGGGGTACAGGCCAGAGGCGTAGGGTGGCGAGAGGGTTCACCAGAGACAGAGTGGAGAGCAGAAGAGGCAGATCAGAAATACACTGCTGAGGAGAGCAGCGGGCAAGGCAGGAGAGGTCTGCCGCGCCATGTGGGTTTCTCCCTGGCTGGGCGTCGAACTCGCATTGTGCACTGCAGACAGCTCCACAGCCCAGCGCTTAACCGCTGCGCCACCAGGGAGGCCC
>PVIJ01015731.1:0-35288 GCA_004024925.1 Scalopus aquaticus
GTATGGAAGCAACCCAGATGTCCAAAAATAGATGATTGGATCCAGAAGATGTGGTACATATACACAATGGAGTACTATTCAGCATGGAAAGAAGATAAACACATGCAATTTGCAGCGACATGGATGGAATTAGAGGGGATCATACTCAGTGAAATAAGCCAGAAAGAAAGAGAAAAATATTGAATGGTTTCACTTATAAAAGGCTACCCAAGGGGAATACAAAATGTAAAAGACATAAATAACAATAAAAATATATATTAAAAAAATTATTATCAAAATAGTGAGTTAGGCATCTAGAAAAAAATATTTCCAAGTAGGAAATGTGGAGTTGTGGTTAAAAAAGAAATCCCTCCCCCCAAAAAATAATGGGAGGAAGGAAGAAGGAAGAAAGGGAGGGAAGGAGGGAGAGAAGGAGGGAGGGAGGAAGACAGGAAGGTCAAAGCAAATAAGAAACAAATCAAAAATCAAATTGTTTTTCAGATTTGAAAGACATGTATTTTCTTGTTAGGGAAATACTGTTTCACGGTGTTATTTTGAGAGTTGGTTATGATACTCCATTCATGTTACCCTTTGAAAAGTTTCAATTCTGTGCCCAAACCTCTTTTCAAATGCAGCACAGTTGAAAAAGTTTTGAAAATACAGTCCTTTCCAATGATAAGTAGAAAAGAATGGGGAAATGTTCAATTAAGTAGCTTTTATTTTCATACCATATAATGAAAAGCTCTCCATTACTGCAGGAAAATGATACAAATTCAGCAAAGCTCATACATCAGTAGTGAAGTGCCCTTCACAGTTTCACTGCAATATACCCCATTTATGGATTCAACTAAAGACCAGATTTCATTTTGCATGTAATAACCATAGTAAAAAGAATTTTTTTCTCACCATCTAAGGATGAAAATTATTACAATTATAGGAAGGCAACAGTCATTAAATAAATTAGAAGCATCTTTAAAGTTTTTCCATATACATATATAATATATATATATATTTAATTGCTGTCAACTGTACAAGCATTAAATCTTCAACTAAAACATTTACAGAAACTAGTATGGAAAACTGAAGAGAAGCCTTGGTTTTTAGAAAAGAAGGATTGTTTAATCACCTATAAGCTACATTAAAATACAATTCTTAACGGGAAAAAAGCTATAGAGACGTCAGACTTAACCCAAGATTTCTTATTTAATCTTACACATCAGGTGTGTATAGCTAGCTACTTCTCTAAACCTATCCTTGATTCAACCAGGAAGTTAATATCCAGATGTTAGTTACTTGTTAGCACAGAAATAAATTGAAGGCAGGAAGACTAAATTGAATAATGTAATTCTACAAAACTTTATGTCATACTGATAATTGCATTATACACATATCATTGTCTATGAAAATGTTAAATGGTCAACAAAAATATTAAGGTAAAGATTTATGAATAAATGATCATCCATTAATCTACAGCTAGGTGAGTATAAAAATTTATCTGGAATATTGCAGCCCAGAGATATGGGAATCCAATCTTCCAGTTTAAATTCTTCTACCCCAAATCCTGTAAATTGCGTATTATTTACACAGATTACACTAAAATACTTTGAAAATTCTATATTAACATCAGTAGCCCCTGAATTTGAATTTGAGAGAACGGTTATTGAAAAACAATTCCTTCCTTCAATGACTATGTGTTTTTGTTCTCACATTTAGGAATGGGAGAGTGGAGCCGGGAGGGAAGAAGGAGAAGAAAAGACAGAGAGTGAGGGATGCATCACTTAGGAAATGGCTCTTACAGTTTCTGTTCTCACCACTGTCACTTCATAGTAATTATATAGACATTAATACCTAGCAAAATGTTAGTCACTCAATTTTCTGATGATTTTATATAAATTTGAATTAATAAATGAACTCACTTATTGTACCACCCATAAGTGAACAGTAACCTCTTTATTCTATGGGAATAAGACGTTTCCCATTTATACCATAATATATCCTCAACTCACTAGTGAAATGATGGTTACAAGACCCTCCAGAAATAACTATGGGCCCAAAACTAGTTTGGTTGCTAAGGAACTAGCTAAGCTCTTTCATTGTGTAATAATTTTGTCATATAAATTGCCACTGAAAATAAAATCTTAATTTCTATTTGGAAATTTTTAGGAGATTGTTTGACCGTTGCAGGATTTTATCAGTAGTAAGTGGGCATCAAATCAAATTAAGAAAGTAACAGGCATCTGGACAGAAGAAGTTTGAAAAGTAATACTGGGAATTGCTAGAGGTTTAGGTTGATATAGATCTAGAAAAACTAAATTGCAAATTCTATCAAATCTGCCAATGAAAAAGTTTTCTTTATTGAAAGACAACATGACCAGGTTATGTGACCACATACTCATGTGCTTCTATTACATAATTTTGCTTTCTAAAATTTATTTAAAAATTTCTTTCATCCCTCCCTCATTTTGAATCATAAATGTTATGCTATCAGAATAAAAAATGAACTATAAGAAACCATAATAACTCAAGCACCAGAACTTAATTCATTATTTACAACTGGTGTGTCTCATTCTATGAAATAATATGCACCAAACTTTGTGTATTACCAAAGAAAGAACTTCTTTTCATGGTTGTCTTCTTTTTATGGGTTTCCAATAACATGGAAATACCACTTAAACTAAAGAAAATGCTGTACTCACTAACACTGAAGAGTAGGATGTGTTTGTCTTTGGTTTATGAACAGATAGACTTGCAATGTTCTTAGCGCTATCACCACCATCCACTCTAGAAGGATACAAATGAAATAGCTAGTTTCACAAATCCAAGCTTTCAATACCTGAAGGACTTTCTATCTCAACTAGTCAGCCTCTACATTTTACCAATGAGGACTCTAAAGACATTTAACTGATTGCCTTTTATAAAATTGATATTCAGTAAATATTCACTAAATGATGACCCATCATAAATAGTGAGAGGCAGAGACACAACAAAATCCCATGTCTTCTAACACTTCACAGCCTCTGAAGTGATTTAGTGATTTCTAATCAAAGGAGTTGACCTAAGATGAAGATTAAAATAGATAAAACATCAACAACAATCCATAGACTGAAACCATTTCTGTCACACACATAAATATAGTGAGTGAAAGATTTTTGAACAATTTCAAGGGCAGAAGTATGAGAAGGAGATACTATGACAAATGGAAATGGGAAAAATCACAGTATCTAAATTTGACTTCCTTTTTCAGTGGACAATTATTAGTGAGCTTTGCTAAACGGTCGATCCCAGTATTGAACCCAAAGTCTTGATCTATGGGGAAAAAATACATGGACCTGGATGTGGCTAAAGAATGATACTGATCATGTGGTTGTGATTAATTTGGTCAATTGAAGAAATTTCCAATATTCCATCAGTTTTTGATTCCTCAGTAACTGCCAGAAGCTTCCCAGAAAGTAAGGCATATCAAGAGAATTGAAAATTTAAGAAGGATTCTTGAATTCAATTTAAAATAACAAATGAAAGTACTTATGAAAAAAGGCATAGGGCCTCCCTGGTGGTGCAGCAGTCAAGCGCTGCGCTGTGGAGTTGTGGGCAGCGGCTAGGCGAGCTTGACACCTGGCCGGGGAGATACCCACATGGCGTGGCAGACCTCTCCTGCCTCCCTCCGCTGCTCCCCTCAGCAGAGTATTTCCGTTGATCTGCCTGTTCTGCTCCCCACTCTGTCTCTGGTGAACCCTCTCGCTTCCCCATGCCTCTGGCCTGTACCCCTGCTTGTATGCATAAATAAATCAATCTTTTAAAAAAAAAAAAAAAGGAAAAAGGCATAGGAGAGAACTTACACATAGGTTTTCTAAAACCGAGTTGCTGGCTCCCTTTCTGGGAGTTAATGAAATGAAAACAACTGTATTTCCAATATACTGGCTGGGTCAAGTGATAACTCTGCATATGCATATGCTTTTGGGATACTCTATGCTTTTTGATAAAGTTCTCAATATTGAATGGTGTTTGCCAAAAAAGAGAAAGAAAACAAGAATTCTGTGTAGATGGAAGTATAAAACCACATGAAGCAAACCTCCCTCCAGAGGGAGCAGGTACCTGACAATATACACACATACAACTACACTAAAATGCTCAGCACACACTCTCCACTCAACTATTCACACAACCAAAGGTGGAGGAGAAACACAGGTAAACAAGTCCCAAAGCTTTTTAAGATAAGCATGAAAGTTGGTTGGATTATTTAGCTCTTGTTGAGTTACGCAGAAATCTAGGACAATAAGCCTGCATCAAAATATGAAGTCATTCTACTCTATGAGCAGAAATAAATGATAAGTTGTTTTTCAATCTATTTTCAAAGCCCATTACAAAAATAAATCAGTGTGTTCTTTAACAGTTATAAAAACAGTTTAAGTGATCATTTTTCTCATGTGATTAAAAAAAGAAATAGATATCCATATTTACTAAAATCTGTTGTTGTTTTTTTGTTGTTGTTGTTACATTCAGAAACAAATACAGTTCACGTTTCCTTGGTGGAAAGCATCAGTCTATTTGATCATTCTCTTCTGACTATAAAAAAATCGTTTGGAATGAAATTCATTGGCAGTGCAAAAAAAAAAAAAAAAAGTCCAGAAAAATAATGATTGAGTTAAGCATTAGATGAGTTCTCTGCCAGGTTATCTGCAAGCACAAGACTCTACTGTCATGTTAGGATATACTTTAAGTACCACGTTCTTATTTTCATCAAAGAATAAGATACTGAGCGAGGACATCTTTTCTGGTACACAGCAAGGCTCAGGAATTCCAGGAATGACTCCCACAGCTCTCACTATACTCTGGATTGTAGCATGATTTGACGGCTTCAAAGACTAGGGAAAAAAAAAAAGAGAGAGAGAGAAAGAGAGAGAGAAAATACATAAGTTAGGTGGAACTTCTTTTTCACTCTTCGCCCCCATCACTAAAATTCATATATAATGAATTCATTTTAGTAATTTAATAAAGCCCTGATGTCATTGCACGAACTAACTGCTATACCACCAACAACAAAATTGTCATTTATTAAGTGTGTGCTTTGTGTCATCCATACAATATACAGGATCTTTAATCTTTGCAACGAAACTACCTTTTCTTACATTACGCAGGTAATGAAAGTATCTTACAGCTTAAATGATATGTATAATGTCAAATTGCTAGTTAAGTTGTAACATGAAGATTTGAACCCAGTTACCTAAGCAAGACCCAGTTAATTAAAGAACAACTTAGTCCTCAAGTATTAAAACTTTATTTTATATTTTCTAAATAATACATCCATCTAGAATGTTTCATTGCCACAAAAGTGAAATGTGCTTGAGCCTATACTAAACAATAAAGTGCCCTAATAAGCACCCTATTGAACATAATTTTTGTCACTGAAATAGTGATGCTTTACTTTGCTGTCTAAATAAGACCAAACCATTAAGGGGTATTAATTTATTTAATAACTACTCTTAGGATAAATTAAGTAGGAATTCTCTATGTAATTAATCACCACCTTTTGGAAGTATAAACTAGGATTAAGAAGACCACACCATTGGCCACTGGGGGTCACTGTTACTCCATGGGTTCAGACCTCAATGCATCCGCATTAAAAGTGTTCTAAGTGTGGGTCATATCCCCTGGGATTAATCTAGGAGGCCTAAGGTTATCCCACGAATGTCAAAAGTTTGACCAAAGGAGCCTGAGTAAAATCTGCTCCTGAGAAAATGCCAAACAGGATCATTTCCATTCACATGAAACATATGGTTTTATTTAGAGAGTACCGCACAGTTCTGCTCCACGTTGAAGGACAGTCACTTTTCCAAGCCCAAAATGTTCCGGCACCGCCAGAGTAAGAACTTAATGAGAGATGCCACAGTTTTCAACTAGTTATCCCCAATGTCTCTTGTAGGCAGGTGAAACCAGTTTTGTTTAAAATACATTTAGAAACAGAAATTTGGTAACTTGCCAAAGATCACATGTCAGTTCAGGAGTGGGATTTAGGCCAAAATTCTGGCTTTTTATTTTCCAGATTTGGAGCTATGTTTCTCATGGCTCAGAAGCACCTCTACCCCGATGAATTGGTGCTCTAATTTCAGACTCCTTACATTCCCAGTATGAGAGATTAGGACCGGTTAAAAGGTAAAGGGTAAAAGGCTACTTACACAGTGAGGAAGAAACAAATAATGCAGAAAGCTGACCTCCTGTGAAATAAACAGGATTCTTTTTGGTAGTCAAGGGGCAAATCTGATTTGCCTCATGCCATCTTTTGATTTTCATGAGAAATGCATCCATACATTAGACTTTATTGTGAATAGGCATAACTTATATTTTAAAAAATCAGTCTTTGTAATAGGCAACTGATTTTTACTCTTTCCTAGAGAGTTTTAGTATATATTATAAAGAATAGTTAACATTCAATTAGTTTTGCAAAGCAAGGTGTTCTCCCTCTAAGGAAAAGAAGTCTATTTTTTCTTGTACCCTCTACGTATAACCGATTTCCTATACATATCATGTACTCTGCAATGTCAATGAAACCTACATAACTTCACAAACTGTGCTGGGTGTTACACACTAGAACTCAATAGCTGTGAATGTTATTTCATCAGTTTTGCCAATTTCTAAAGAAAACTTTTGGTACCATCTATTTTTCTCTACTGATTTAAAGTTATTAAAACTCAATCATCCATATCCAAACCCTTTTTGATAAAAGCCCTAAGGATTATTTTTTAATTACAAACTTTTCAGATACTATTCTGTGTTTGTTGATGTTTCAATGACTCCTATTTAAACCTCAAAGGGAGTGGATCTGTTTAAGCAGAGTTTCATCTATAAATCCTGGTCTACATGACTATTTCTCAGGGCCTAGAGTAGTGTACACTCTAGGCAGTGAATAAATACCTGCTGAATGGACGGAATACAAAAAAAAAATCTACCCTCCATTTTACCTATTTCTGTGGAAATAATTCCCATCGACAAAAATAAAAGATTCTGTGTAAATGGCCCAGCATAGATATGGAAAATATTCATGGGTGTTTCCTAGGAAAATTCCTGTCCTTTTTTTTTTTTAAGCTCTAACTCGCAAATGATAGATTCAGAAACTATGAGCAGTCTCTGGTGGGCTCAATGGAATTCAGGCGCAGGCCTTGATTCTGATTTGGTGTTCTTATCAGTAACTTCTCAGCTTTCTAGGGAGTTTCCCCTTTCTTTTCTCACTATGGAATCCTCTGATCAAGCTGACATTACCAGGAATAATTATGTCACGCACAAAAGATCCATGGAGTAATTTGCTAGCGTGAAGCATATTGCCGAACTGTTTTTTTTTTTTTTTCAGTTTAAATCATGTTTCTCAGGACTCTCTTTACCTAGCTTGAGAAAGCTCTCAATTACCAGTGCAAACTTGTGTTATGTCCTTCAATAGTCCCTCTTTTTAATGAGGGTGAAACATGAAGACTTAGGGCTTTTAGCATTCACTTTCATGAACAGAGATTAATGAGAAAACTCAGGAAATTTAGGGTGTATCATTTCGAATTCATTATGTGAATTTCTTCTCTGTATAGGATGCTTGGTTCAATGTGTATATATTCTTTGTTGCCTAATTTTGTGTCTTTGCTATTCTTAGCTTTTGCACCATTCCATGCAAAAATAACTTCATTCCTCTAATCCTCGTTGGTTCTCTTGGATCTCTGTCAGCAACAATGGCTTAATCATTTTCAGTTGAAATCTCTGTTTTCCATCTTTGCTAAGGTGGCGAGGAGAGGCAAACACATACGACTTGGCTTTAGCTGTATGGGTATTTTTCATCTCATGGCAGAATTCCAGGGGTCTCTCCCTAGGAGAACAGATCGGCTGTAGCGCCTAGAAATCAGAAAAATCCAAACTGCCGTGCCTGTGAATGAAATCTGCAGCGGTCAGGCCCACACCTGCCAAGCTGCATATGATGTCCTTGAGTTGAATTTGATTACAAATGCATTAGCAGGGGAGAGTATGTCATGAGCTAAGAGTCTCATTCCTGACCCAGGCTGTGGGGTTTTGCTCCACACTCTTCCAGTCCAGCCCACATGGGTGTGATAGCCCAGAAACTATCTAATTGGAATCAGCGAAAGGGCAAAGCCTGGAATTTGGGAAAGGCAGAGCACAGCTGTTCTGAATTACGGAACAGGTTGTCGACTTTTGCAGACGAAGCACCCCGCCATATAGAGCAGGCTTTCACTCGGGAGGCCAAGGGGAGCAGGGCCAACAGAGGAGTCTGGCCTGGGAGAACTTTTCTCTGGGGCAAAATGTATATCTAGAGTTTGAAAGTTCTTTGGCGCCTCAATTATTCCACATATGTTTGTGCTGATCTGGTCAGAGACCCTATTTTCATCATCCATTGCTCGGACTACATTTTTTACTTAAATAGTTCACTTTGGTTGCCATAGTGGTGATCACAGAGATGCTCATTAGTTACCCCTACTGTTCCCATATTCCTCCATGTTCATATTCCTCCACGTTCTCCATCCTTTTGGTCACTGTACCACTTGAAAGACATAGGCCTCTCAGTCTTAAAGGAAGCACTGTTTAAAAGTTAAGCAGATCCACACAAGGTGATGAGAGACTGAGAACTCTATGTAACAGCCAAACTTCCACTCTCAACTTGGCACTGGGGAATCTCTACTCAGAGAGAAAACTCCACACTCATACTTGTTATGTCTCCCTGGAGTTCTGATGCCATTCCAAGTTCTGACAAATATTATGATGAGTTCTTTGCTGCAACCAATGCTCTCCTATTGCATTACTCTCCAGTGAAACTTTACTGGAAGAGCTTCAGGCCCTTGAACCTGGACTTTCTGATGTTTAAAAAGTGACCAGAAATATCCATAAACTTTTTCTTTACTTACATCTTTCATTCTCTGGATCCTGTGTGATCAGCCTTCTCCACCCACCACCCCCTCCACTTACTCTCCTATTCTCAGTCTCCACGTGGCCATTAATAATAATATCAATAGCAAATTTATTACCCAGTGCTTGCAAGGTGCTTTACTAACTCATTCTCCCACTGTTTTTTTTTTTAAATCACAGAGATACTGTTATTATTTTTAAAATTTTCTACAGTATCCAATATAAGGACAACACAGCTAATATAAAATTTGATTAAGTTTTACCTAATACATCTGGTAAGAGGTGGACGCAAGATTCAAGCCAAAAGGATTTGACTCTTGATTTTGTAACTCACAGTGTAGTTTGTGGACCAGTAGCATTAACAACACCTAGGGACTTGTTAGTGATGTAGGATTTTAGACTCCAGAGCTACTGCAGCACAACCTACACATTAATAAGATCTTAGGGCGAATTTCAGACACATTAAGGTTTGAAACCCACCTGTGCCAAAGAATGTCATTCTGCTGAATGAATACATTTCTCTCCTTAAACTTATCTCTGCTATTCTTAAAACTCCTCATGAGTTTTAAAATTATTATTCTTTAGGTCTCCGAGAACTTTGATGAATATCTACTGAAGCAACAACAAGGTTTTGAACAACTGGAATGGGAGGAACAAGTTGGTATATTTTGGAGAGGTGACGACCAGGCCAGGCTTCCAAAGTTAGGAGATGAGAAGCTAATAAACTGAATATCTCCACATTTGCATAATTTTCTGAGTTCTGAAATCCAGAGTCAGAAGGAAAGAGAAAAGCTCCCTTCCCAGGCTTACCTGGAAGAAATTACAGTGTAGGAAAGAGAGAAGAATTCTTTGGAAGACTTTAAGACACACTTAAAATCACTGGGCTTAGAGAGATTTAGAATCCATTTCTGCTCCTCCACACCACAAAGCAGGTCACACTGTAAGGTAAGGATTCATCACTGCCTGTTTCATTTGGCATCTTTCTCATGTGCTTTTACAGACTGTTCCAGTTTAAACAAGTGTCATTTGATCAGCAGAATGAATATTTAAATGAGATAAGGGTTTTATAGAATTGTAAATATATATAATCCTTACTTGTGTCTGGGTTTACAAAATATGGAATCAGTAGAAGTTTTTGGAAAGAGAAGGGCTTAGAACATTGGAGACACTGTCCTTCTGAGAAATCTAATGAGAAAATGGGATTTCAATTAAGTGCCTGGCATTGAGCCCTGATTAAGGGCTCTTTGCTATATGTGTGTGTGACAATTAGCATCCCAGTGACCGTAGGAACATGAACATGCTATTTTAAAGATCTACAAACAGATGTTGGTCACTCTTTGAGGCAAAAGGGCTTTTTTCCCGCCCATTATACAACAGTGTAAGTTGATTCACTTCAAGTTCTGCAAAACAGAAACCACAGCTCTGTTCTTTCTCTGAATTCATTTTTTAAAGCCACTTTTCATTTATCACAGTGATTCAAACTCTTACAAGTTGAGGATAGAAGTGTAGCAACAAGCTCACCTGAAGATCAGAGGACATCACTATATTTTACTAACTTTAAATTCGAAGGGCCCTCTTGGACTCACTGTGCAGGATGGAATTAGGACTTGGAGGCTTCTGAAAAGACATTTGCTAAGATTCTGTGTGTTGATGTAATCAAGTGCAGTGCTCTTGATTTTGGAAGAGACACAGGTAAGTCCTAACGGGTTGAAATGGGTCCTGGAAGAAGCTCACGGAGTCATCCTATCCTTGTTCGCTTTTCCTTTTTGATGTTTAACAGGGAAACAGATGAAATGAGTTCCTGGTGGATTTCATGAAGCAAGTTACCTGGCCCAACTTGGATTCTGATCCTCATGGGGCCAGTTCATCTCACAAGGGGCTATTGATCAAATAATAGTCTGCATCGGGGCATTAATCCAAAGAGTCCTTCCCTTTGCTCCTGGGATATCCATTCGTTCTCTGAATTCCCCCTGAAAGATCACCTTCTACTATTTGGATTTTACTTAATGTAGATAGGCATAGAATGACATGAGCCCAAGTAGCTGAATATGTACCTTGTTTGGAAGCAATTAAAAAAAAAACATATTTCACACACAATTTTTCTAGTATCCTTCTCAGAGCAATGCTGATTTCATATAACTTTAACAACCATTAAAGAAAAAACAAGCATAACCATATTACCTACTATACTTTAGAATGCAATAAATCAAGGTCCATATGGGTTTGGTAAATGAAAACACACACTCAACTTAGGCAGGGCGTCTTTCTACTCTATAGAAATAAGAAGAACAGGACAAAGAACAATGGCTACCTTTGGCATGGGGAACTGGCATGCTCCAGAGCAATAATATGCATCAAAGGACTTGGGGGAGATAATCCATTCACTCCATCCAATATCTGCAAAGTCCACCTTCAGGTATCTTCTGGCACAATTCCGAGGTTCAATCCATTGCTTTCTTCTTGCCTTCTTCAGGGTCTGTTCATCAAATTGGAGTGTTTGGCTCTTCTGGTGAGGTCCCTTTCTCTGTTTCTTTTTATTCTTACTCTTCTCAGGAGGCTGAGTCTGAAGGGTCTTGTAAGGTTTTCTCTCCTCCCACGCCCCTTCCTCCTTATACTGATCCTCTGCACCAGGAAGCTCATTGTTCTGCAGAGGCAGCAGAACCCCAGTAGAGCGTTTCTTTCTCCGTTCGATAGAAAGGGCAGCCCTGATATGGCTATCCAGTTTGGGCACAGCTCCGGTGGGGAAATTCCGGTGTCTTTTTAAGCTTGATACAACACTCTCTGGCTCAGAAATGGCAGCATCATTGGCATATACCAAGATATAAGGCTCAGGAAAAGGTAACATTTTCTTTGGCAACTGGTGTCCTTTTGTGGTAATATTAAATCCTATAAGAAATTCCTCATTTTCCTTGGCTTTCCTCAAGAGTTGAGTGATGTCTTTAGACAGCCAGGACACAAAGTCTCGATGAGGTTTGGGTACATCTACAGAAAGATGACCTAGGACTTGACTTAGGTTTCTGTTGGATTTCAGGATCCATGCAGAGAGATCAATCTGAAAGTGTTTCCTCTGAGCATGATGTGAACATCCTCGAGACACTGGGCAACTTAGGCTGATGTTTATAAGCTCTCCAATATAGAAATACAGTGTTGCAGATAAAATGTTTTCAGACTTGGTTAGAGAAGTCAGGTTAAAAATATGCAGTCCCTTACTTTCCAGAATTCCTAGAAGGAAACAAAAAAAGGGAATAAAAGGGAGCAATGAGGCCCTTACTCCGTATACAAAATTAACTAAAAAATGAATAAATTATTTAAATACAAGAGCGAAAGAAATAAAATTCTTAGAAGAAAACATAGGGGTAAAATATTCATGGCCTTGACAAGATATGACACCCAAATTGAAAGCAACACAAGACAAAACATATATAAAATATTGCTAAAATAGACAAAATTGATATCATTGAAATTAAAAACTTTTGTGCATCAAAGGACATATTAAGAAGGTCTGTACAACTCATAGGATGAAGGAAATATTTTTAAATCATACACCTGATAACATCTATTATCCAGAATATACAAATTACTCTTACAACTCAACAAGAGACCGACAAACCAAGGGACATTGGGCAAAAAGTGAACAGACCCCATCCAAAAAAGATGCACAAAGGCCAAAAAGCTCATGAAAAGATTACCAACATTATTAGTCATTAGTAAAATGTAAATCAAAACCACAACGAGGTGCATAATAGGCTGGCTACAATAATAAAAAGCAAAAACAAAACAAAATAAAAACAAGTGTTAGGAAGATGTGGAGAAATTGGAATCCTTTTATATTGCTGGTTGAAATGTAAGGCGGTTCAGCTCCTGTAGAAGATAGTATGGCAGTTCCTGAAAAATGAAGCATAGAAATGTCATGTGATTCCAATTTCACTCCAAGGTACAGAGCCAAAAGAATACTCAATACACAAGGTACTCAATCAAGTTCATGTACATTCATGTTCATAGAAGCACTATGTACAACAGCTAACGATGAAAGCAGCTCAAAGTCCATAAAGGGATGAATGGATAGACAAATTCTGGTGTATCCATGCAATGTTGCATTATTCTGCCATAAAAAGCAAGGATGGATTGATGTATGCTACAAAGCAGATGATACTTGGAAAAATTATACAATATGTAGGAGCCAGACACACAAGGCTACCTGTTGCACAATTCCACTTTTTTGAAATGTCCAAAATAGTAAATCAAGACAGAATTCAGACTGGTGGCTAGGGCTTAGGCATAAAGGGATGGGGAGAGACTACTGAAAGGTAAAGGACTTTGCTTTAGAATAATGGAACTATTTGGGGACTAAATAGAACTGCTGACTGCACAACATTGTGACGATATCAAACATCACTGAATTCTTCACTTCAAAAGGTTATTTTACATTATGTGAGTTTCATCTCAATTAAATGCAAAAATGATAACAGGAGTAAGTATAAAAGCTGGAAAAAAGATTAAAACAAGGATCCGCCATTTTCACTAATTTGCTCTTTCCTTTACAAGCCACACAAATGTGTGAGAGTGTTGTTAACACAACGGTATACTTAGTAGCCTGAGGGATGAGAGATTTGGCTTTTAGTTATGAGACTACAAAGAACTATTCCTATAAATGTGGTACATTTTATATTTGTTTGTTCTCTAAAGCAATGTATAACCTACTGGTTACAAGCAAGGGTGGAATTAGATTAACCTTGGTTCAAGTCCTGGCTCAGCCACTTATTAAGTCTAACTTTTGTTAAACTAGTGCTCTCATTCATAAAATGGAGATAATACCTATCCATCTTGTCATCAGAATTAAATGAGATGTGTACACAGCAGTTCATAAAAGGCCCAATAAATTTCTTTTTAAAATATAAATTATCATTGTTATCAATGCTGGTTTTAACATTACAGAGATTACATCATCTACTTGTCTCACAAAGTTCAAGTGGCAAGGCCATATATCCTAATATTTCTATAATGTACTTGAAAAAGTGAGTCACACATTCAATAGAATTAATGCTGTGTGGAACTTGTTTGAAACTTATGCCATTTCCATGAATTGTAGGAGTAGCATTGCTTCTCTATAACTTGACAAAATGACTGAAACTGAGCAATTGTATTTCAGTTCTTCAAATCCAGACTTGAGAGTAACAGAACAAGGTCATAGTATGGGCAGAAGCTAGTTCCTTCTCTTAGATCATCTAACGAGTTAATGGTAAGCTTGAGATTAAACTGAAGGACCCCCAGGCCTGGGATTGGCCACCAGAGACTGAGCTCTCCTCTATGCACTTGTTCCATATATGTATTTGTTTCAGAAACATACACGCAATCACGAAATTATGTTTGTGATCAAAAACATATTTCAATAAAAACAAAACATTTTCATAAAGACGTGGAAACTTAAAAAATGAGTTCATTGAGTCCTCAAGTGCAAGGGAAGTGCAATGGGAAACATATTTTACTCATTTTTAACACTGTGTGAAGGAAAAGGAGGAAACTGCCATTTGTGCACATTTGTATGATCCATGACACAGGGCTAATGTTTTACAGACTTTTATAACAAAGCCATGGCATCAGGGTTGTTCAGAGACTCTAGACTTAATTTGTACCAGTCACCATAACATATACTTTTACCCCAAGTTTGTGTAGCAGATGGAAATTTAAAATGGAAGGACTAGAAGGCACTCTGTTCTAAGTATGTGGCAACTAAAGGGTTGCCAAACAAGCATGCTGGTAGGGAAGAAACGGACTCTGAGGCTTGTGGGTGGTAGTCTTAATGGGTAAACCAATCCTTCTTTCCCCCATATCATTTTGCTTCAAAATGTTTCCAGACACTTTGTCACCTGCTGTTAACCAGTCCAACTCCTGTGTCTAATCTTCTCTGTCTTCTCACTAATATCTCAGAACCTGCCTTACTGCCTCCTCTCCTGACTTTTGTTTTCATTCAGTGTTTTGTTTTAAAAGTCAAAGCCCTGTAGCGCAGTCCCAACTCCACCCACCCAACAGCTGTCCTCAGCAAATAACCTAAGCTCTCTAAATCTCAGTTTGTTCATCTGTAAAATGAGCCCAATAGTACCAACTGCATAATATTATAGTTATGAGAATGGATTGAAAGAATGTAGATAAAGCATGTGGCACACAGAGAAAACTCAGTGAATGCTAGTAACCTAGAACTTCACCATCCTATGATAATGACTAGCCACTTACGTTTGAACTGAGAAATGCAATCAGTGTAAAATTCACAATGGATTTTGAAGACTTAGTACAAAAATGAAAGTGAGGATCACATCAATATATTTTATATTGATTATGTGTTGAAATGATAATATTTGGATTGTTGGGTTAAATAAAATATATTATTAAAATTGATTTCACTTGTTACTTTTCATATTTTTATATGTGGCTACTAGAAATTTTAAATTACATATGTGGCTCACATTTGTGGTTGAAATTAAATTTCTATTGGACAGTGGTGATCTACACTAACCACCAACGTTGTAGTCATATAGTCTAAAAGGAAAGAAGACATTTTTTCTTAAATGCAGTGAAGATTAGTATTTTGTTAAACATGAATATATACACCAAAAAGTAAATTGGGCAAAAGACTCCCTTTTGGGATGCAACATTGTTTATGAAAGATATATTAGATAAAAATAATGTTACTGATTGTATTTAAATTTTCCCTCCAACTCTGGCTTATTTATTCAATCTGCAAACAAAAGTCTAAAACCAACAAACTACTTTAAAATAGAGTTAAATGGGTAGTTTAAAAGCATTTAATAGCAACAGTGATTTATGGCATAGTTGTATTAATTGTGTATTGCATGTATACATCTGCTATAATCATCAAAAAACAACCACCAAAGTCAAACAAACATCAGGCTTAAACCAATAGGAACTGAACACTTTATTCGTGCTGCCCTCGGCTGGGTCTCAGGGCTGGACAAGGGCCACTCCGTAGAAGAAGCGGCAGGGGAGATGATTCATAAGCAATGTGCAGGTAGTTACACTACAGGGAAGCGACTTGAGGTCACAGGTGTTAACTATGCTCTTGGAACCCAGAGGAGAGAGAAGTCCACTTGATTCATGTAATGGGAAGAGGGACATGTAGGGAAAAGGGAACCTCTGAACCTCTGAACAGACTTTTAAGAATGAAGGAAAAGGGGAGTGCTGAGAAAGGGAGCTTGCAATTATAGGGAACTCAGTGCTGGATACTGGAAGTTTTTGCATAAGTCATGTTTTCAATAGAAACGTATGAAAACCTTCCAAATTAACCTAGTTATTTGAAATCTGACACATAAGCTGCCAAAATTCAGAAAGGGGTTGACCAGCTCACTTAGCTTCTAACCAAGGGTATATTATGCCCGGCACGTGATGCCTTTTCCACTCCCAGCCAGAACCGGGGATGCACTATCTCTGTATGTTCTAGGTTACTCCCCTTATATATATTTTATAGTAAGTATGTAATAATAATAAGCTCAAAAATCTCAGTCATTCCCCCATGCATTCTCAACTTCTCAAACCCATTCTTTGTTTTTGCCTTCCCTGACTTAGACACTTGATTTCTATGTGAGTCAATGTTCTTTTTCCCAAATTAGCCAAACAAAAGCTTTGTGAATATTTACAATGGATAAAAACAGCCATAGGATTGAACAAAGGGAGTAAATATGAGTGAGACAACTACCTCCCCACAAGTAGAATTACGTGCTAATACTATATAGTCATTTGTTTTTTATGCTTTTTCATTTTTTAGATTTTATATTAATTTAACTTTTCAAGTGAGCATCTTCATATACTTAAGAATACAAGTTTTACAGTAGGCTTTTTTCTCTCTTCTGCATGACTGTAGCATAGATTTATTATCCATGACACAGATAGCCACGTCCAAATATCAAGGAGTGGAAAATGTTTTAGTGTTTACATTTTCTACTCTTCTGAAATATTCCGAACACTTACCTATTTGGAATTTTTGAATCAGACACCTGAAGTATACTTTCTGATTAGTAAGAAGTAATATAATAATATAAAAAGGTGGGCTTTATCAAGTGACATAATTACGGTTTCTTCATTTTTAGGTTGTTTACAGTCTCCAAGTACTAGGAAACATTAACTGTATGCAACACCCATCCAAGTTTAAGATGCTTAATTCTATCTAGAGAGGTATGCTTAGTTATATCTAGAGAGGGTGTTCTCATTTTAACTAGTTTATGGATACAGAAGAGAGCAACTAAGAAAATAAGGAAGATATTTAAGGGTCCTAAAATGATCTCTTACATGTTTGAGTTGAATACAGAATACATGGCTTGAAGGAAGAAATACCAGGTTTGTCAATGATATGAGTATTGTTTGCAAATTCTTGTGCAGATGATGAGGGAACATATTTTTTTCTTTCCGAGATCGAAGATGACAATGTGGTCTAAAGGTTGAATGGAGACAAAATCCAGACAAACATAAGTAATGACTTTCTCAGTGTCTAGCCTCAGAGTGTGACCCTTCTGTGGACTAGGCAAGCAGCTGCTGAATGGTCATAATTCAGGGCTACTAAAAGTCCTATGGTAATAGGTAGGGACGGTGTGAAAGAGGAACCAAATAAACTCTCAGATCCCTTGCAAGGGACTACAACAAACTGTTTCCAGCTCCTCCCAAGGAAATGTTTTTGATGCCAAAATGTAACCACCAATAGATGGTGCTATTTTCTTACTATTTGCTGGCACTAGCACAAGCAGGGCGTGTTGTTGCTGTTATAATCTTATTTTTGCATTTTTTTGAGTTATAACATCTGTGAATCAAAAGGGGGTTTAGAAGTTACAAGAGTTTCTGAAGAAGCTATAATCACCTTTGCACACTTTGCCTCTGCTGCCACCTCTTACTGAAATGCCTTTATCCACATGTTTTTTTTTTTTTAATTTTATTTATACAAGCTGGGGTACTTGGGGCGGCGAGAGGGTTCACCAGAGACAGAGTGGGGAGCAGAACAGGCAGATCAGAAATACACTGCTGAGGGGAGCAGCAGGCGAGGCAGGAGAGGTCTGCTGCACCATGTCGATGCGGGCTTCGAACCCGCATAGCTCGCTGCCGACAGCTCCACAGCACAGCACTCAACCGCTGCGCCACCAGGGAGGCCCTATCCACCTGTGTTTTCCTTGAACCAAATTTGTGTTTTAAAGCAAAGCAGAGGCGCCATCTATTGGGGCATGCTAGTCCTGACAATCCTCTCTTGCACTTGGGATCTTGCTTCTGTTGCTCTTTCCATCGCTCCTTTCTAAGATCCAAACACCTTTAAGACAAGCAGTAATTACATCTGACTCTTCAGCCTCTAGCATCAGCCTTGACTAGTAAGTGAATTCAGTAAATGCTTCTTTCATGAATAAACAGATTTGTTCTGCTCATTACAGCAATACAAAAATGAAAGATCACAGAAATTAGCTAGTTAACAATCGATTTTGGAGAGAACCCAGGTCTTCTATCATTTATATGGATTTCTTTGTAGGAGCTTGATCACTAAGTAAAAGCAGATGATTTATTTCTGTTTTAACTGAAAACAAAGCACCCGCACCTAAGGACACCAGGACACCGTGAGGAAACTCCAACTTTGGACCAACTCAACTACTGCAATAGCTCAGCTCCTCTCAAGGAGAAGCTGAGGCGGTGCCCAGGGAGTGGTAAGTGGAAATTCACCTTCGTGCTGGCCCACACAGAACGTTTTCAAAGGGAATTAGAACACACAATGGAAAGCCTTCTATGTAAAGTCTGATTTTAAAACAAATAGACTAAATGAAATCTTGATGATTAGTTAAATCCCCAGGAAGCAGGGAAAACATTTTAGTCATACACAAAATATGTAACTAAGAACAAATTTTTTTTTCCACTTCTTTTTCCAAACAAATTACAGCTGTTTGAAATGCCAGGGGTGCCTAGGATAGGGCATATATACACTCGTGGTCACTGGCTGAATACTTGTTGCAAATTACTGAGTCAAGACTGCAGTTGATCTGTGCCACCTTCAGCTTTTGGGCAGAGACATAAATAGAACATGCAGTCACAGAATTTAGTTTTTCTTGCAGAGTCCCCATCAAGTGACTGAGTTTTATGGGCTCTCAAAACAACCATTCTCTATGAGTCCAGAGAAAGCATGGCCAAAGATGATATAATGTGTGTTTTTCTAGAATAGCGAACTATTCATTAATCAGCTTATCTACTTATTAGCCCCCACCCAGGGGCATTCCTAGACTGTGACCCCCCTCAGAGGGCAGACCCATACCCTATAAATCTCTGAACTCCTCGTTCTTTGCATGGTCTAGAGCATTTCTATCTTGAAAGATATTTGTTAAATCCGTTAAATGAACAACTGTGTAAATGTGCCAGATTCAAAAGTATGTCTTACTTAACACCAAAGTGAAAAAATTTTCAAGTAGTTTTAATTTCCCAAAGTCAGCAAAAGTTCCTCTTAGATATAAGTACCCTGTGTGATTCCTCCCAGTCCATCAGAAAAGAAGCACTAGCGGAGAGGTGTATATGAAAGAATAAAATCACCATTCTACATACACACGGGAAAGTGCCTCCTGGAACATTCTTTCATGGCAAGTTTATATGTAAAGGACCCTTTGCCTGTCTGATAGCTTTCCTATTATCTCTTCTTATCTAGTACCCTGAGCATCTAATTCAATTGAACTGAAATATTTACTGAGTGCCTGCAATGTGGCAAATTGTTCCAGGGCTTTAGAATATAGGGATGGAATCTGATATGCTCAGTGCCCTCCAGAGACCAACATTATAGGCTCTGCTCCCATCCTCCTCCTCCTAACAAATCTATTATGTCCCCAACTATCTACAGCTGTGAAAGAAGGGTAAGCTGTCTTGATTTACTTGGAAGCCCTCTCTGGGAGAGGAAAACGATCATAATGACAGTAATAGGCTTTCCAAAGTGAAAGAAGTTTACTGTTATATAAGGTAATAAGACATTTGTCTATAGAAAGGCCCACTAAAAGGGTCAGATGGGATCCTTCTTTGCAGGACTGATAAACACATTAATCAATCCTGATATGAGACTCAAAACTCCAGAGATGTGAGCTTAGAGTTGTGTGTCTTCAACATGCATCAGAATCACCGTGATGATTAGGAAAGCACAGATTTCTGTGTTCTACTCCAGAGTGCCATTCAGAAGGACTTGGGTAAACAGGAGAATTTCTAACAAGTTTCCAGGTGATGTTTATGTTGTGGACTCAGGGACAATACTGTGAGTACAGCCACCTTCAAGAAGTCGCTATAAGGAGTACAACCCTGCTCTCTTCAAGTGCCAAGGCCAGGATGGAAACGGTAACTTCTTAAATGCAGGGCTGGAATATTATAGATGCTGCTACAAGAGGACTACCATCTCTTTATATTTACATTGTCACCCAGATATATCCTTAGTTCTACAAGTGCACATTATCAAGATTTCAGGGATTTCTAAGACATTTTGGGAAGCTAGAGAGAGGCAAATTCTAAAAATATTGACAATATTAAAAATGGCTTATTTCTATAAAAGGGTTTCAAAATATAATGAATTTTCACATTCATTTTCTCAATTGAATTTCATCATATTTCTGTTTCATTATAGATATGACTAAACCCATTTGACAGATGAAGCAACTGAGATTAGCAATATTATTACTTCACTAAATATTGTTCAGCCAAGATTAACTTTTGGATTTCCTAACCCTTAGCCTCAGAAACAGAAAAATTGAAACTTTAGCAATCTCTTCTCTACATGAAAACCATTTATCTTAACCCACTATTAACTATAGCAATTATACTCAATTCAAAGTCTTTTTAGATTAATTCCATACAATTAACATATTCTTCGAAGGAAAAGCAAATAATATCATGTTGGGTTTTGGTTCTTTTAACTGTGAAGCAAGAGAACTGGGCAAGATTCTTGCATTTCTAAAACTGTTGGATGTGATTTTTTTTAATAAAAAGAATATTTATTAGAACGTCAGTAAAATAAGAAAGTACTGAAGCTGGAAATACTGAAATATTAGTAATTCAAAAACATTTATTCATAGCGTACCCAAATAAAATCAGGGCACTGCATTTACTGTGGTTGCCAAGAGAAGATGGACCTTAAAGGAACATAGATCAAGGAAGGATTCAATAAACAAATCATGGTCATTTGGCTCTAAGACCCACTTCTAATGTTTTAGATAAACAAAGAGACATCCATGCCTTTAAAAATATCATCCCTGAATGAGTGTTACCAGGAATACCGCTTTTAGTACCAGCATGTGAGGACACAGTCACACATTCACATGTGAATATTCTAGCAATTTAATGGATTTCTAAATGTATTCCTTGTTTAGGGGATCTTTAGTGACACTGTAATAATTTACCATTGACCAAAGTAGACAATTTCCTGATGTGCTTGTGCCACTTGACCAACACAATGTCAGTCTTTCCATTACAAAATTCTATTTTCATGTGCTCATAACGTGATCATAAAAATTCACTCTGAAGTGAAACTTTGACACAGAGAAGTTCAAGATGAAGCTATTTGTGATACCAAATTTCTTTCCACTATTACCACTAAAATGAGGTTAAGGCACTGATTACTAGGATATATATGTGTTTATATATGCATATGCACATGTATACATATACACATCCATATATGTGTATATGCATATATATTAGATGGTGATACCCTCAAAATCTAGGGTAAATGTGTAATGTTGCAGTACAAAAATCCTGAATGCCAATAGAAAGTATATATGCAAAGTTGCTTAAGAATTTTCACTAAGTTTTTTGATGGGTGTGATTTTTATGATATATAATAAAAACAACAAGCAAAGGATTGACAGGTCTGATTAAATGTGTCTTTCATCAAGGTATTAATGATGCTAAAACATTAATAAAAATGGTGTGTAAGATGGTAGTGAATGTTTCCTCAAGTATCTTTTCTTTTAAAAGAATACTACTACTTGTAAAATAATAAATATTAGTTCTATAGAAGAAAACAATGGAGAATTCATAGAGAAACAAGGAAAATGAAATTTAATGACAAGGAGACTCTAATATCACATTCAGGAAGTTAAAATCACATTCAGGAAGTTAATATCACATTCAGGAAGATGGCATGATGTCAATTTTTGATCCAAGTCCAAAAAGTAACAATATAGGGGGCTTCCCTGGTGGCTGTGGAGCTGTTGGCAGCAAGGATGCGAGTTCGATGCCCAGCCAGGGAGAATCCCACATGGTGCGGCAGACCTCTCCTGCCTCACCCGCCTCTCCCCTCAGCAGTGTATTTCTGATCTACCTGTTCTGCTCCCCGCTCTGTCTCTGGTGAATCCTCTCGCCGCCCCACACCTCTGGCCTGTACCCCAGCTTGTATGTATAAATAAATAAATCTTTAAAACAAAACAAAACAAAACAAACAAACAAAAGTAACAATATAAAAAACATCCTAAGTACCTAAATGGGAAATGAGAAATAAGACAGTCATGATATTTTCAGTTGTGATATTTATTTGAAATTTGCATAGCTTCTTGTCAAATGGGGAAAGCTCTAAATCAGTGTGTAGCAGAAAGTGACCCACTTTCTGCTCACTAGCATTTAAAGGCCCTGAAATGTCTCACAGTAAAGAACACATCATTATTTCAAAACTTATTTGACCATGGAATAAAAGTTTATGTAACACCTGTTAACATCTACCAAAGACTCCTTTTTACAAAGTTTTATACTAGAAAATTAGATCAGGTTAATAGAAACAATAGCTTTTGAGATTAGCTCAGTATCAAAAATGTTTTGTAAATATGTTATGATGCCTATTTCTTCTTCCTTAAAAGGAAAAGGTTGAATTTGATTCCCTTTAAAGGCTCCTCCAAATACAAAATGGTATAATTCCCAAGAGCTTAAGAGCAGATTTGACATTTTATGTCAAATCTATTTAATTTCATGTCCCTATTTAATTTTCAGAAAATCTGAACCAGATCAATCATGTACTCATAAACGTCTCCTGCTTATATAAAATAAATGTGGCCTTCTTTATTTATTCTTAGTTATGCACATATTTTTAACATGCACATATTCCCTGGGTGAGTCATTTGCTTAGGGGAATCTTTTTCCTTGACCCTGATGGCCCTGCAGTCTCTGAGTGTGTCTCACTGTACTAAAAAGCTAAATTCGAATTATTTTTTACATAATTCATTCTCTTTCTCCTTTCCATTAGCATGAATAATCAAGAATTCATGGTATTATGGATTTTTAAATGTCAGAGATTGTAAAGCTGTCTTGCCTATTACAGTAAAAACTTCATTAAGGGTTATCATGTATTCAAAGTGGTGTGTAATTCAAAGCAGCTGCACATCCAGCCCCCCTCTCCAGATGTGCTATTGTCCTTTGAATCAAAACATCAGATAATCTAAGAACTCTTAAATTTCAAGCCTAGTTTCTAGGTGCCAGGAATTTCAAGGTAACTATGTTTTAATAAAGTTATATATCTCTTTGCCATCAAACCCATAAAAAATGATGCTTTCCCACTAGCCATGGAGCTCACAGGGATAACTCCTTTGGAGGATTGTTCAGCCTCTGATGATATCTTTCTCAAAGCCTGACAATTTAAATTGCACTTCAGAAATATGCCAAATGATAATTCTTTAAAGATTTTTGGTCATAGTAGGAATGGCTCCGTTCTCAGTGAAGTTGAAAGTATTCATTTTGGTAGGTATGGATTACTTTAATTTTCTTTTCTTTTAGCTATGAAATCTGTGTGATATGCTCTTAAAAAGGTAACACACATCCACTGAGATGCAATCTTTTAATGGATATATGTCATAAACTAAAATAATGTTGGTTTTCTAATAGGAACGTGCATGCTTGAATCATTTTTCCTGAAGAGGTTACATTCATGATTAAGAAAAATAAGATTAAGTGACTATGGGAATGATGAGAAATTAATGAACACAAGTATATATCTTACAGGATCAAGCCAGGAGAAAACTTCACTTAAAATATTCTTCTTTTACTACATAGTAGCCAAGGACAATTTAACTAAGATTAAAATAAAAGCTAGTTTCATATACCTCTTGTCTTTCTTCACGATGGTGTGTTTTTATAAAGTTGAAATTCTCTGTCATCAATAATTTTGTAAATTACCTTTTACAAAGGGAAAGATAAAACCTATCTTTATGTAAACCCTTACACATCACAAAAAGACTTATGAGTGTTCCAAGCTTACGGTTTTGGCACACCGACTGCGCAGCGTTGAGGGAGGAGAAAAGGGGTTAGCAGAAAGTGTATTTAGGATGAATGCCACCCACCATCAAGTAATGGTTTAAGTAGAAAGTAATCAGAGGGAGACCACAGCAGCTAAATTTCAACCAAAGATATTCTAGGTTTAGAACAATAAATAATTTTAATCAGGTATGTTCCAAGGAGCAAATAGGGCTTCGATGCTATAACTTAGCTTGAATAAGCACTTCGAAAGTCTGTCGGATCAGCAGTCCCTCCAGAGAGACAGCGTATCACCTGACCTTCCATTAAAATCTGGAACTCTGTTGGTACAGAGAAGCCCATATGTTATGAAACCTAAATGCTGGAGACTAGAAAACATACCCAAATTAATGCAGACACCCTTCACCTACATCAGAATGTTTGCCGTAAGATGAAGGGTGTTATGGAAATACTGACATGGCTAAAGGAGTGTGACACATATAAAGCCTGAACACCTTCCTGGAGTCCTGCTTTATTAGAGCCAGAGCTGCCTTATAATAAAGTCCTTTTTAGTGTCTCAGTAACTAAACACTCCTGGTAGGGATCCAACATGAACCACCTCTCCAGGAGTCTACAAGGTGGTAACGTGACACGCTTCCACAGAAATCAATGTCTACATTTGATGAATAAGTCATTAAGAGTCTCTAGGATGCTGAAGGGATTACTTTTCTTATCAGGACACACAGCCTTGTATATATGCTGCAAGCTGCAGTTCATCATTTCCAGGGAACTTCTGGCCTCAGTATCAGAGTTTATCATTTGATGGTATAAGACTACAGTGAGGTTGATAAGGGATACTGAAATTATAATGAAAGAATGAGTTGAAGTCAAAAAGTATGTGAATGCTGAGTTCTTTAAATGCTTATCCGTCTCCCACTGATGGTTCACTTAGCCTAAAACACAGAAGAAATTACGTATGTGTGGATGAGAGACACTCAACATTCCAACTGCAAACCTTGTGATTCATACTAATACTGAAACTTGTTGACACAAAAGACAATTTGCCTCTAGTTGACTCAGTGACTCCTTAGGAATATTACCAAGAAAGTGAATCTCAAGGTAATCAAGAATGTTTTGAGTATTTTCATTATTGCCACCTGCCTGCCCACCCAACTGCCTTCCAATTCTTGTTCCCTCAGGGCTCCAACGTTGAGCTCTACTCTCAGGGTTGCACTAAAGTAAACAGAGCATTTACTAGTGTGGTCAGCTGTCACCACAGCCTCCTCAAGTGGCTGGGACACTGGATAACCTAGAGCAGTTTTCTGTTTCCCAAGCAGAGGCCAGCTCCTTACAGATTATGTTCCTGGTTTTAAGAAGAAAGTGAAATCTGGTTTAGCTCAGACTCCAGCTAAAGACTTCTGCATTAGAAAGCGTAATTCACATTTACTGTAAATGTCATCATGCCTGTGAGCTCTACTGTGTATTTACAGTGTCATTCTAGGGCTTTTGTTGATGAATGATTTTTTTCATCTCCCCCCCCCCTTTTTTTTTTTTACAGGAGTTCTACATATCAAAGCTTTGGGATATTACTTTCTAGTGATTCTGACAGAAACTGATAGAGCGTGAGGCATGGCCTCTTGAAGATTTTTGGCTGTTATTCAAGGATTCACTGAAGACAGGTTTTGCTGTTCCATTCCCCTTTATCATGAATGTAGTGAACAAAAAGCCGGGTGTAGTGAACAAAAAAGCCGGGTGCATCCTCAAAGCATGTAAACCGAGTTATCGTCCAGGAAACTTTCCCTCAAACTGTTAGCACAAGGGAGGAAGGCTGTTAGCATAAGTTATTCGCTTCGCGGCAGGGGCCAGGAGAAACCTTGTTAAGCCATGAATTTCAGTTCGTGGTGATCTGTGTTGAAAAATGGGATGAGCAGATTTTCATCGGCAGATTCCAAGAGGTGTTTACATCTACTCTGCTCCCCCTGGCCCTAACGCCTCCCAGGTTACATGGTACAACCCTTATTTGCCCAGATGGGTTTTAAATAATCAAAACATCCAAGCACTGGGATTAGTTTTTGTGTTTGCCATCAAGGGATTATCCAGTAGAAAGTGTCAAATACAGCAACACAGAGGACGCAAATCAAGAGGGGGCTGGGCTCAACATCTGAAGAAGTGACAACCTAATCGGCGAGGGGAAGGCTCTAGCTCACGTGTGAATTTTCTCTCTGGGGTTGGCATAAAATGGCATCTGCCTCTAGGTAAACATGACTAAAGGGAATTTCCGCTGACAGCGTTAAGAAACCTCAGCACGCAGTACCCCAGAGGTGCTCCAGACACCTGGGGCAGGAGGGCTCCACTGGGCATGGGGTGGAGTCCCTTTTTCCAAACAGTTACCCCAGCACACCCCTCGACTTCTTTGAGCCTTTCTCTCCACTTCTCCCTCTCACTTAGGATTCTAAACTGGGCTTATTTGCTGGCGAAATGCTCGGTGATGGGGCAGAGGGGCTCTGAGATCAGCGCGGGGTGGGAGAAAGGTCTCTAAGGTTGCACTACACAGAGTGGGGTTGACTTGGAAGCCGAGGAGGGTCCCAGGAGAAAGCTGGGGTGCGCCATAGGGAAGGAGGCGCGTGGGGCACTCACCTGCTGCTCCCGCTCGAAAACTGCGAACCGTGTTGCCTTCGCGCAGGGTCTGAGGGCGCAGGGACTGCGAGCCCGGCTCAGGGGAGTCTGATGTCCAGGTCGCCTCGCCGCCGCTGTACCTGTCATAGAGCCTTAGCATGTGCTCTGACACCTTATCGTGTGGTTGCAACACGGGGTCCGAGCCATCACCTGCCGTGCGGTCGCCTGGCACTGCCTTGCGGAGCTCCGGGGAATGTGGCTTGTGTCTGTCGCCCTGCGCCAGACTCAAGCAGAAGCAGCTCAGCCACAGATAGAACAGCCAGTGCGCCCCAGCCATGGCGAGGTCCCGGGGTTGCGCGTCCGCTCTCCGAGTCGCGCGGGGACTCTAGGAAGACGCCAGGGGCCCGCGGCAGAGTCGAAACTTGCTGGGGAGAGGGGCTCCCGGAGTCCCAACACTGCCTGAGCAGGACAGCCACTAGCCCGACTTTTTGCGCTGGCAGATCACCGACTGGCAGGTGGGCTCTTCCTGGGGAGCAGCGCGGACCTCACCAGCGCATGGCGCTGTGGACGCCTTCTCCACTCGCACGCCGAGAACGAGCTTAAGTCGCGGCGTGTGTGGCCAGGGTGTTTCCAGGATCTGTCTGTACCCTCCCTCCACGCTTTATTTTCGGGAACTGAGGGCCGAAGTGGCAGCGCTGGGGACTGAGACTAGCGTTGCGCCCGGCGCACTGCCTGAGCAGGGGTGCGCGCAACGGTCCGGAGGGCGCTCGATCGCCTTTTCCAGGGATTGGAGTAGCACCGAGGTTGTATGTGTGTTTGTGAGTGTGTGTGTGTGTGTGTGTGTGTGTGTGCGTGTGTGTGCGCGCGCGCGCGCGATCGAGAGAGAGAGAGAGAGAGAGAGAGAGAGAGAGAGAGAGAGAGAGGGAGAGAGCGAGCGCGCGTGTGTGAGAGAGGGAGGGAGGGAGGGGGAGAGAGAGAGAGGGAGAGGGAGAGAGACTTCCTTCTCAGACTAATCTCCACAGTCCACAGTTAATCTCACCCTCTACTTCGCCCTTGCAGGGAGACCGAACTAGGTTATAGCCAGGAAAGAAGGGGGAAGCAACCATCAAACCAGCAGGGGGAGGGAGAGAAAAGAGAGGAGGGGGTTGGGTTGCAGGGGGGAGGAGAAGATCTAGGAGGAAAGAAAGGGTATTTATTTGTAATCCTTTTGAGAACATTGATTATGTCCTGGCAAGCAAGAAGGCAGAGGAAGATAAATTCTTGCTGGCTTCTTTCTCCTCTGATTCAAACAAAATCAAGAAGTGAGCACCATTCTCATTTCCTTTCCTGAACCATTCCTGCCTAGAGTAGCAGACTTTGTACCTGTGCTGCGCTGCCCTCCCTGCCTGGCTTTAGGAGAGTTTGCCCATCTCCCTTCCTCTCCAGCTTCACTTTGCAGCTCCCTCTAAGAGAAAAATATGTGAGTCAATTCCATCTTAACAAACAAATAAACAAGTAAACATGCCACAAGCACTCTACCCTATTCCCCTCCAGAGTTTTCACAGTAAGATGGTGGGCTGTAGTGAAAAGCCAGGACTTATGGGAGACCTCAAATCCAGAGCAGACTCTTAGACTTGCAAACTAGGAGATCCTTAATACTGTGTAGGCATTAGTAGTTCCATGGCAATTGAACGACTAGCAAACATTTTACCCTACACTTATCATGCCCTAGGTACTTGTTGTTCTTTGTATGTCTTGAGTATTTAGAAAATTTTCATAGAAAAGTCCGTTTTATAGAGGGAGAAATTGAGGCAAAGAGATGGCAGAACTGAGATCCATATTCAGGATTCCTAACTCCTGCACTTAGCCCTGCACTCACTGTATTAATAATGAAACTAGGGTTTAAGCTGAAGTTTTCAAAATGACAATCCATGTAAATGTTGTTGGGATTATGCCTGACTTGCTGCAGTCTAGGCTTGGGTAAATTTGTCCCACAGTTACCTGTTCCCTCAGTGGTAACAGAGTGGGGTCTACTGAAAAGATATAGGCTCAGAGATCTCCTTGGGTTTCCAAATCTGTTTGTTTTTTTGTAGGTAACAGCAGGTCCCTTTTAGAGTTTTGTTTGGATGAAAATAGAAAACTGTTCTAAAGTGAATGGTACACTGACTAGCCTTGGGTAGGGGCTCCAATCCTTTTATATTCCAAATGCGTTCCAAATGTAGTCTACATTTTCCCTTCTCATTCACTCCTCAATCCATTGCGGTTTGGATTTGCCCTTAGCCACCCCCCAGAACTTTTCTGCAGATAATAACACTTACTTCAAGGGTGGCTGTGAGGATTAAATGAGATCATGTGTGTGATCTTTGCTTGGCATAAAGAACATAATAGCTTTTGTGATTAATAGCGGGCACCCAATTGCAAAATTCAATAGGCCCTGGAAACTCCCTCTTTGATTTTTTCCCTGTGAATCTTTAATTCTTTCCCTCTCCTTTCTGCTCTCTCTCAATTCTGGAAGATGGTGCCTCTCTGTAAGCCTTATTCCACTGTTCTTCACATCTTTATATTCTATCCTGGGAGCCTGCTCAATTGAAAAGAAAAATCTGCAACGTCTCTAATGTCTACCTCACTTCTTCCTAGATTTATGTACTTTCTCTTCTTTGTGCTTTTGGTTTCTAATTTGAGTCATAAGCATGAAATAATAGTCCTCTCTTATGGGGTTCTTGTAAAGAATCATTGGGTAGTCTGTGTCAGACGATTAGTGCAGTGCCTAGCTCACAACAAATGCTATGAGTCAACTATGAGCTAAGAGATTTGCCTATATGTTTTTGCCTAAAGCAGAGGTCAAGCCATAACTATTTTTATATTTCAGTGACCAGACATCATATCCAGAATAAACAAAGTAATGAGGAGATGTTAAGCAGGTAGATTAATCCCTAGCCAGAACTCTCATCTGTAATTGCAAGACCGGAATAGAAAGTAAGGATGGAAGCCAGCAAAATGGAGAACACTTATAGCAGCCAAATCCTGTACTGAATATGGGTCATGTGCACCTAACCCACACCTTGAAAGACAGAGAAATGGGTGTAAACAGACAAAGTCAGCAGCAGCATGTCCAGCAAGGACAAATAAATGGCACTCATGCCAGATCCTTTTAGTGGTCACCTGGGCAATTGAATGAAAAGCAAGTTGAATTGGTAATAGAGCTCCCATTAGAACACCTGCAGATCTATCTTATTGTATGTCAAGACCGTGGCACTGTGCTTCTTTTGTTAAGGGCCACAGAATCTCAGATCCGGAAGGATTAATTTTTTTTTCTGTTATTCTTTCTTTTCAATGAAGAGATTTATTTATTTTTTATTTATCCATGCATACAAGAACTGGGGTTTCTGCCAGAGGTGGGGGTGGGGGGGTGAGAGGATTCACCAGAGACAGAGTGGGGAGAACAGGTGGATCGAGTGGGCGAGATAGGAGAGGACTGTTGTGCCATGTGGGTTAGCTTCCTGGCCAGGGATTGAACTCATACTGCAGTGGATGGTGATAGCTTGATAGCGCTGAGACTTTAACCCCTGCGCCACCAGGGAGTTCCTGGATTAAATTTTTTTCATAATTCTGCCATCTTTAGATGTCTTCTCCACAAAAGGAATACATCATAGGATTCATAATTTCGCTGAGTATCTGGCTTACTTGATAGAGGATTTGTAGCTATTCAGAAAAAGAACTTCAGAATTAAATTCAATAGTGATCTGAGTACCATGTGTCTGATTTCTCCATTGAGTCAGATTGGTTTGAAGTTGTTTTGATAATAGAATTTCCTATTTTATGCCAGAGATTGTTACTATGACAGTACCAGAGAACACTTACTGGTCTCTTTTCCTAATACAATGAAAGTTAAAGAAAGACATTTCTATAATTGAAAATAACAGCAAACACAAATTTGGAATTTTAGTGGATTCTGTTGAATTGAACTCTATATTTGATCACAAAGTCATGTGGGTGTGTGTATATATGTATGTATATTATGCATGTTTCAGCTTTCTTAAGCACTTTTTAGATTTATTTTCTAAAAATTTTCTGTCAACAACTACTAATAAATATTTACATAAGATTGCATTATCAGTATGGGGGATAAATCTAAGGAGAATGTGCCTTAGACAGGGACGAGTTTGCCTTCTAGTAGGTAAACTAATTAGCCCACATAGGATGATTAACAAATAATGGGAGTATTATTGATAAGTATAGTATAGTATAGTATAGTATAGTATAGTATAGTATAGTATAGCACTCAATCATATTTTATAGACTATGTCACACTATACCCTCAGTTGAAAGGAGACAGAGAAACCAGAGAAGATTTTCTGGAAAAAGTGCGGCTTTATTTAGCCTTGAAAAATGGATAGGATTTTAGATAAGACAAACAAAGTGTTTGTAATCTAGAAAAGAATAACAGTAAGAGATAAGTTACAGAAGAATGGAACTTGCCATGTTAATAAGGTAGTGTCTGCTAGGACCAAGACTGACTTGATTTGAATTGCGTATGTATATTAGCAAGCACAGGGAAATAGAGATGGAATGTAGAGTACAATGAGTTTATGGAGGACCTTCCATGTATGATCAAGAGAAAAGGAGGGAACCACATGATGCTTTTGAAAAAGAAAGGCTTCTAATGGCCAAATCTCTCAAAATGATGTGGAAAATTTCAATAATTAATAAATTTCCTGCCTCTGGATGTACATAAACATAAGGTAGATGACAACTGGGAGAAATATTAAAATTGATTCAAATATCAGAAGTTTGATTGAAGACATTAAACTTTATTAGTTACAAAATTATTTGGATATGTCTATCTTAAATACATTATTTGTATGTATGTATATGTGTGTATTATATATACATACACTATATATATATATAAATATAAAATTCACAGTGGTTTAAATATATAGGGATTTATTATTTCCCCCCTGCTGTTCATATTTGTTCAGTGGCTTGACAATGTCATTGCTAATGATTTTGTGACTCTTATCATTTCCCTATTTCTTCCAGCAACTCCAGAAGCCATCAAGTCCTTGCTGAAAGAAAGGAGGAAAACCCAGGTATCAGCTCTATTATTCCTTTTCATGAGGACAAGCAAATGCTTTCTCAGCCCTGGCAGGTGTCTCTGGTATCTTGCTGACAAAAACCTTATCACATGACTGCCTCCATCTGCAAAAGGGACTGGGGAGTCAAATATCTTGTTTGTTCCTAGGCACAATGCCACTGCAATAGATTCTGAATTCAGTTGTCAAGGAAGAAGGTGCAATGGAAAATGTACATTAACAAACAGGGTCTTCCCTTCCAATACCAAGATTCTATAATTCCTCAATCCATTTCGACCAGTTACTTTCTATTTTCACCTGTAAACTTGTTTAGTTATTCTCCTTCCTAAAAACAAAACTAACATCTGGGACTCCCTGGTGGCTCAGCAGTTAAGTGCTGTGCTATGGAGCTGTCCGCAGCAGCAACACGAGTTTGATGCCTGGCTGAGGAGAATCCCACATGGTGCAGCAGACCTCTCTTGCCTCGTCCACTGCTCCCCTCAGCAGTGTATTTCTGTTGATCTGCCTGTGCTGCTCCTCACTCTGTCTCTGGTGAACCCTCTCGCTGTCCCATGTCTCTGGCCTGTACCCCAGCTTGTATGCCTAAATAAATAAATCTTTAAATAAAACAAAACAAAACTAACATCCAAACTCTTGTCCTTGTCTCAGTACACAAATTATCATCCTTGATCTCTGAACTTCATTAAAAAATAGTTTTTATAAGGCGGGTTAATGGTTACAAAGTGGGGAGGGGGACAGGTAAATTTGGATAAGTGGATAATGGTATGGTGAAAGACAGAATTAAATATTTAGTGGTGATTTTGATGTAGCATATACACATGCTGATTCTCTGTTATGCACACTGAAACATATAATATTGTAATATTACTTCAATTTAATGAAAAGAAATATAGACTGCATCTAATATTCACTTTCCTACTTCCTATAATCACATCACTTCATTTTATTTCTTATGATCTATAATATGATCTCTGTACTCCACTCAAACTGTTCTTGTATTTGGTAGTAGGCTTCTAACCACCAATCCAACAGCTACTTTCTCTCCACCACCAAGTCTTTTTTACCTTTAAGTGTTTGACACTGTTTATTACCCTCCCCTGAAAACTCTTTTCCTTTCGTGTACATGACACTGGTTTCCTCCAATCTTTTTGATTACCTTCATCATTATTTCATTCATTCAGCAAATATTTACTTTCTATTGTGCTAACGCTAATTTGGCTTTGAGTACACAAAGATAAAATGAAATAGTCCCTATCTTCTGAAAACTTGGTCTAATAGGGAAACAGAAACATTACCCTTAAGAAATCTTGTTAATTTTGTCTAAGTAAGACAGGAAACTGCTTGAAGGAGATGATACTTGAAGTGAGATTTGAACAATAAGAGGTGGTTTTCTGGGAGTATTTAAGATAGGACATTCCAGGCAGAGGAAATGTCAGGAATGCAGAGTTGGGAGAAGCCTTTCTTCTGGCATCCTCTTCCAACTTAATACCAATTTTTCTCTCCAGTTACTACTTCTGCTAACTCACTTGAGCTATATACTTTCATTGACTCCTAAGGTACTCCAAAAATGCCATTGCTAACCTGAACCTTCTTCCAGAATTCAGATCCCAATTTTTTTTTAAATATACCTTTGGATAGTCTGTGGCCTCAATATAACATGGACATATGAAATGCAACTGATCACTTCCTCCTCCATTTTATTCTTGGTTTTCATTTTTCTATGATTGCACCATAAATCTTTCAGCCATCAAGGTTCTAATTCTTCAACCCACATTTTCTTTTTCTCTCTCTCTAACCATATAGCTAATACATTGCAAAGTCATGTATTTTTTTGCAACCTCTTTCATTTAATCCATTATTCTAATTGAGATCTTTCTTTATAGATTGTTATATGTTTACAAATATTTGCAGAGCTGAATCCAGTTGAACAGTGATAAGTATGTTGAAGGGATCAGATATTTCCCAACAAACACATTTCCTATTTAAATATACAAAATAAAATGTGTTTACCTTTCTTTAGCACATGATAATTGGGTTTTAGTCTTTGCTTATTTCCTTTATTCTGAATTCACTATAACTACATTTCAATGAAGACAGTCCTTAAAATTTTATTGATGTAAAAGTTAAGGATATTAAACAGGTATGGTAAGGGATAAGAATTAGTCAGCTTCTTGAGAACAGAAACTATATTTTATGTGTTTTCGTAGCGCATATAGTTATAGGACCCAAATAAAATCTAAATTAGCATTTCAGGCTTTATCTTCTACCTATTCTATGCCCAAGGCATAGAATATTTCTGTGCATTAATTATATCTTTATAATCATAATGTACTTTTTTTCTGTCTAATTAAAAATAAAGATAATATTGTTAGATGACTGGGTCCTTTTTCATGCTACTTTATATTCTGTTTTATAATTAACATATAAGACAACATGTGCACTAAGATTTTATAACTAATTGATATACCCAGTCATCTTTCCCCCTTTTTATTTAATTCCACTATACTGAAAAAATCTCTATTGATAAATTTTGCTATGAAAATTAACTACTACATAGGTCCTCCCTGACTCCTGCCCAAAGAAAAGGATTTTACTTATCACAACTGATGTTTTCCTCCTAGGTGGAATGTTTTGTGTTGTTTGAATCACACCATGAAAATTTTTTCAAGTTTACTTTGAAAGTTTTCCTTCTACTTGCTGCTCATTGAGTCCTTGTGATTGGAGAGCTGGAGTGTCTCTTCAGGATTGCACTATTCCCCACATGTGGTATAGAGGGTCTACCCACCGTCCATATTGGTTTCTTCCTTCAGGCTGTAATTTGTGTCTAAATTTAAATTCTTTTTTCAAATTGTGACAACATTAATTATTCATTATTATTAATGATTCAGAGGTATAGGAATACACCTCTTCAGATGTTTGTCACCACATCACACCCACCACCACGTACCCATTGTCCTCTACCTTAGCCCACTGGATGCCTCTCACGTTTGTTTTCTACTCTCTCTCCCTCTGGGAATTGGTAAATATAGTTGTGATTCTACAAAAAGATTTGTAGGAATTGCTATTAATTTGGTTTTGTCTGGCCCTTTCTTTTGTTTCTTTATTTCCATATGTAAGTGAACTAATCCAACATCGTTTATTTTATTTTTTTTTTATAATATATATTTTTATTGTTATTTATGTCTTTTACATTTTGCATTCCCCTTGGGTAGCCCACCACCAATTCACCCGTGATCCATCTCCATGGTCCCTTGTGTTCTTTTCTATTCCATTTTGTGCCCTTTCCCTTCCCTCCCTCCGGCTCCTTCCTCCCCCCTTCCCCCCCCACTGAGTGTCTCTCTCCCACCCGGCCTCCCTATAGTCCTGTTATAAGTGAAACCATTCGATATTTTTCTCTTTCTTTCTGGCTTATTTCACTGAGTATGATCCCCTCTAATTCCATCCATGTCGCTGCAAATTGCATGTGTTTATCTTCTTTCCATGCTGAATAGTATTCCATTGTGTATATGTACCACA